>JAQGCC010005515.1:0-11418 GCA_034698905.1 Xestoiulus laeticollis
TGGGACCTGGATAATTGATCCTTAAAAGCGGCTGATCCTTTTATGCGGGATTCTTATAAGCGGCGGGCACTGTACATGTAGGCCTATAAATTTTAATGTATATGTGCATGTATAGATCTTAGTTCCAAATCAAAGAAAAAGCTCATTATACAATGTACATGTACAACCTCTAATTAGCCGCTATCTCTGTCTGTCCGATAATCTGCCCTTCGTAGTTTCTCAGTTGCTTGAACAGAGTCGCCATCTAGCGGCACAAAACGCATTTAACGACCCTGTAACAATCTTGGGGCAGTCCATAAATTACGTCACGCCGCACTAAAAGAGGGGGGGGGGGGAATCACGCATTTATGACGATGTGTGACGAGGGGGAAGGAGAGTTAAGAAATGTGGCGTCACATAAAAAATATGCTTCTTTAAATAACAAGTTTGTTTAAAATAGTTTTGCCAATATAATGTCAGATTTCCATTAATTTCATTTCAATACATGTTCTCCTAAATTCAGAGTGCAGCGTCATACTATACATGTACATACTGTATACGAAATGTTGACTACAATTAATGATAATCAGTTTTTGAAGGGAGGGGGTGAAGTCATATCTCTGTTATTTATGTCTCGATTTACATGAAATTTGTTGTGGTGTACTCAGAATAATGTCTACTTTCTTACTGTGCAGTAAAAATTTAAAGAAGTTGAAAACATCGATTTTTATAAAAAATAAAAAATAGAGTTTGTAACTTTTTATAACTTTTACGTCAAAATATTAAAGTAAACATTATTCTGAGTACAACGAAAAAAATGTCATGAAAATCGAACAGGAAATAACGGAGATAAAGTGATTTTTATGTTTCATTTAATCCTCCTATCGATACTAGTGGCGCCACCGACCAATACAGTTTATCGGTGGCGCCACCAGCATCAATAAAAGAAATTAAAAAACATAAAAATTGATGTATCTCCGTTATTTATGGCTCGATTTTCATGAAATTTGTTGTGGTGTACACAAAATAATGTCTACTTTCTTATTAAGCAGTAGAAATTTATAAAAGTTACAAAAGTCGATTTTTATTTAATTTTGGATGAATAAAAATCGAGTTTTTAACTTTTTAGAACTAGCAAAAAATCGAGCAAGAAAAAAGGCTAAACATGAACATGCATGTACATGTATATAGTGCACATTTAAAAGCTTACATATATTTCACTTTTGTTTATGCATTGTGCATCTTTATTTCAACAAATGCATGGTTTAAATGCTTAAAATTATAGGTTTCAAATGCAAATGCATGCATTGTTTGTAGTTTTTGCCAGATTTTATCTGGATTTTGAACATTGAAAATAGTATACATGTACATGTACACTGTATGTAAATTTCCCCAACGGTGTTCAATTCTTACAGAATGCTATGCATATATGTACACTCTTAAAAAAAATAGTGAAATTAGGTGTTTATAAATACATGTACCTCAAGTTACTGGTAAGCACCATTTGCTTGCAAAAAGCTATTAGAAACTCTTAAAAGGTGCTTAGCTGACCAGTAAAAGGTGTTTGTCTTCTAATCCAACGAAACAAATTTTACACGCCGAGATCAAATTTTACACTTCTTTAAAGGTGCTTACATTTTAATTGCAGATAAGCACCTTTTACTTGTCACCTTAAGCACCTTAAAAAGTGTTTGTCTTCAATTACAATGAGGCGCCACCAAGTGGTAGTTTTTTGTCAAATTTGAAACACCTTTAAAAGTTCCTAAATTGCATGTAATTACAGACTAATTCCTTTTGTGACAAGTAAAACCTTCAAAGATGCTTAAATAATGCGTTAAATTTCAGAAAAACTTGTACAGTATGTCACGGAATTTTTCCATAAAATGTTCCCACATTAACGTCAATACAGGTGTTAACAAGCACTTTTCTTGGTGTAGCACATGCAGTAAGTTCCAGGCAGCCATTTTTAATGCATTCTTTTTACATTTAAAAAATGCTAAATTTTGGCAAAAATTGGTAAAAGAATTGTACTAAATTTTTATAGAGGCGACCCGGAGATGAGACTGATCTTCACGCAAAATTTAAGATCTCTATGACGAGTGAAACCTGTTTAAAAAGGACATGATCCAAATCCATGCAATCAAACAATCAACAAGCACTCCTTTCTAGCCAAGTTAAATAAAAGGTTTTAAAAATGTAATTCAACCCAGTTTTTGGACCTAACTTGGACTAATTAAATATCTGATTGTAATTGTGAAACCAATTCAAACCAGTTCTTGGCTAAATTCTTTTTCAACCTCAAACTTTGTGCCTTCCATAACATAAAAGTACATGACCAAACAGTCACCAAAGCGCGTGTGAATGTTTTGATGTATTTTGTATAACGTCCAATTTGCATATGGTGAAATGCAAAACTTATAATTCATATCAAATAAAATAAAATAAAAGCATTTATTTATAGAATTGCCGAAATCACGGAATTGATTTTGTTCTGGTTGAAAACTGAGTTGTAATTTGCAAAATTTCTTTCCAAATCGGTTCTCTTGATGCATTCTCTTCATGCATAAATTGTATAAAAATAGATTAAAATCACATTAATGATGCAATACATTAAATAGCCTAAAAAAGTTTTGGTTTGATAGTTTGCAGTGGAAAATATTAAGATTAAGAGCGCCAGAACTGGATTTCAAGAACGCTTTAATTTGATTCGGAGATATTGCAACATTTGATATTCTACAATGGAAACTACCAACATTAAAGGGGCGCCAAATAAAAAAATTCTCACCAACAAAAACTGGCGGGACTTTGCGGTAATCATTCTAGGAATTTACGGGATCCTCCCCATTTTACTCCCCCAGAAAGGAGGAGCAAATGTAAGATTCCATTCGTCTTCAATGGTTGGATCCCCTATATATACACGATATTATGCGCATTGGATAATCATTATAGTTGACACCTTGACATCGCAATTTATGCATTCAGATTGTAGTGTACTCCCAAGTTTTAAAACAAAGTTAAATTTTTAGTAAATCATCCGTGATATCTTCGATCCATTCATTGAGTGTACAATCTACTGTATATATACTATATATTGATATACTGCCACTATATATAATGTTTCATCTCGCCGAAAAAACTAAATCTACAGGTTTTCTGACGATTTTGCTTATAGCAATGTGTGCGTATGGCTCTTATGGTTTTATCAGTAAGGTAAGAAAAGTATTTATTTCATTGCTTGCCAATTGATGACAAGAACATAATTTGTTCATCTGTTGGATGAGAAATGGATATTAAAAAAATCAATTTCAAATATTTAAAGAGTTTGTGTCATCAATATCTATAGGAAAAGTTTTGCTCAATTGATAACTGGAATCAAACTCTTGGTGGTTTTAAATATTATAAAGGAATTATATTTATATCTTAATTAATTAAGCACCTGATGAAACAAATTCATTAATAAACATAGTATATACGGTTAAGCTACGGCGCTCTCGTGGCGTCATCGCAAGCCGAGCGCTCCATAGCACAAGTGTTCTAAGTTGATTAATGCGTTTTTTTTACGTTAAAAATTGCAGTTTCAACGAAATGTAGCGAAATTTATTAGATCAAAATTGTTTCTGTAGTTGTAGTAATAGCACACGGTAAGAAAAATTTAATTGTACATGTAATTATAAGTTGCATAACCATGTTTGAGCAAGTGACACTTGCACTTTCCACTCTGAAATGAGTTCTCATTGCTAATAAATGCATTCTTGTGCAGAGGACCGTGACATCAGATACAAACGGCACAAGTATAGAACCAGTTGCAAACCGCACAACTACAGAACCAATTACAAACGGCACAACTATGCCTACAGAACCAGTTGCAAACAGCACAACTACAGAACCATTTGCAAACAGCACAACTACAGAACCAATTACAAACTGCACAACTAGGCCTACAGAACCAGTTGCAAACAGCGCAACTACAGTGTGGGAACCTGTGTGTCATGAAGAGCAAGTTTGCATTTGGCACCTTTATCGTCCTGCTGACAAAAGTTACGACTACCCGGTCAAAAGCACGTAAGTACAGCCCCTGTAATTAAAGTACACAACTTAATTCCCGCTTCAATATAACGAAAGTAAATTATGTTTTTCTAGATGCCGCTGTTCTGCTAGTGACAGGTGCATGATCCTTGAAGAAGATTACAATAGCAATTCATATGTTGCCTACTGTAGAGCACCCGGCACTGTACCTTATGCTCGTCTTGTTCATTACACTAACTACTATGGTGAACCTGCGGTTCGTGTTCGTCTTGTGTAACTGGCCATCAAGTGCTTCATACTATATGCAGTTGATGTATCAACTGCGACAATCTCATTTCCACATGTGATGCAAAGAAGAAAAATTCATTTTTTTAAATTATGCAACAAATTGCTCTTATTTTCCCGGACGTAGCGAATGCATTTCTCGTTGGAAACTTTATGGCATATACGCTTATTTGATATTGGTGTCCCTATTTTTTTTTAATGTCCTGATCGATAGTCAAAAATGAAAGATAAGGGTGTGCTAAAAATGCAGAATTTTTTTATCACGATATAACCCTATAGCACTCCTGTGGGGGAAATGGCGCCGAACATAAAACTACAAACATCACGTGGCTTCTATAATCCTACATGCATGCATGGCGTTTTATCACAATAAAATTGATATCTAGTTTAAATTTTTTAGGGAGGGGGGGGGTAGAGGGGTGGGATATTGATATTAGCTTCTGTCCCGAGTTTAGTCTTAATCTTGACAAATTAAAAATCGGACGAAATGTTTTTTAAAGTTATATGGCATTATATATATGCACTAGCGCGAGTGACGTCATTTTAGCGGATTAATATATACCATCAAAGTGGTTGAAATTTAAAAGCAATTTGCTTTCAGTCTTATCGTAACTGCGCTTAACTTAATCAATAGGTGCATGTCAGGAATTTGGCATGGTCATGCATTTTATCCTCAATAGGTACACATTACCAGGAATTTGTCCAGTCTTTTATTTTGTTAAGCCAAAATGTGGCGTTATTTTATTTTCCAGACTTTCACACGTTTGTTTAGATACTTGTTTTTTGTAAATCTTAAAACTAGCACTAAATTATATCGAATAATTTAATCATTTCATATCCCATATGTACACGTGTAGTTAAATTGACTGTATGCTTTTAAGGCCATACATGCATAATTTTCATATAAATAAAGATCATGTATATAAATTCGTAAAAATAGATTGGGCTTTACTTGCTGTATACTGCATTCCTCACGCGCAAGTTATGTACATGAAGTTTAAGTTTTATTATGTTTTAGATAGAAAACGATTTTATTGAACTCGTCGAAAGGTTTATTTATAATTTCAATACTTTTCTTCTGTACGGGTGAAAGATTTGCAATTTAAATAAAATATTTTGTATATGGTTGCCACAAATTTATTATTTCATTCTTCAATGTTGTTAACATATACTGTATAATAATGCTTGAAGGACCCTTTTCTGCACAGCCGATTATAAAACTTCGCAGCTTTTTTAAGAAGTATGCATAACTTGTGTACAGGCGCACCTTTAGTTTATCACTATATTTTAGCATATACTGTTAACAATATCGACGTCATGCCAGGCATGCGCCGTTAACGCTTACTCTACAATAGCGTTAAGGTATTAAAGTACTTTTAGCGTGCGGTCCAATGTTCCTGTTATGACTAGCATATTCTACATTAAGTTAATGTGCGGTTTTTAAAATGTAGTTAGAAATAGTCAGTGTGCAAATCGTTCTCAGAAGTATCTACTCCGGCTGTAATTAGCATCTCCAAACTTTGGAAAAAGTATTTGTGAAAGGAGGGTTGCTGAAAAATGCAATACAAGTGAACAGTAGAAGCTCCATGTAGATTCAGTACATGTATACCTTCAAACTAAATGCCGATTTTTTACTGAATGGAGGACTTTCCATTAGCAGTGGCGCCATCTACGGAAATTTTTTCTATCTAGTATTAGGGGTTACAAATTTCGCTACCAGTGGCGCTATGTTCATGCGCATTCAAAGTATTCTTATGGAAAGTCCTCCATTAAATACATGCCTGTAGATTCTTAACTATATTTACAATTTAATGTACTTTAGTTTTGAATTGCTTATGATTTTTGTCTTTAATTATACATTTACAATGTAAGAGGGCAAAGTCGTATTAACATGCATGAATTACATGTACCTCATATGATGTGTTTCAGAGCTTGCTGTTTTTTATTATTTTGAAATTGTACGTTGTAGGAATTCTATCTAGCTGATAAGAAGAAGGTAATGTCATTAAATCTGTTAGAAATTGAAGGAATCTGTATACAATTTTGGATTACGTTTAAAAAATGCATAAGATTTGATTTGTTGTAAAAATCAATATTAATTTTACCACAAATTTCAGTAATTGGTAAAAATAAATCACATGTACAGCGTATAAAAGAACGATAAATTTGCTATTTTCCCATACATCGTATGACTGCAATTACTGCATGAGATCATCCACCTTAGCGATGTATTTGAAGGGATTCCTGGATTTTATAGAAAACGTTTTACTTGCAGCTTTAAACATGTACAACTTGTATATAAATATACATTAACTCATCTTGAATCACATAGAAATCACACGTGGTATGTGCATTTATTCCAATTTTAAGTTTGGTATAATAATTGTTTTAAATGTCACAAAATTTGTATAAGTTTACTTTATTTTGAGACATTTAATCTTCAATTCAGCCATCGAGTATAGTATACTAGCGCATGTGCAAATAATTCCTGGAATAACATATAATGTGTGTACCCTGATTTTACATGTATCTTAAATGGACTCTATGCAACTTAAGTTAGGTCGTCATTTGATAAAATTAAATTCCAATGATCCATGATTTAATTTGACGGAATATACAAAATTCAGTATCAATATGCAAATATAATGTTGTGTGGTTAAAAGTGAAGGTGTACTTGTACATGAATTTGATTTAAAAAATTCCTCCTAATATGCTTTAGTCATAACCATCCACAAATTAACCATGTACAATTTATATAAAAGATTAGCTAGAAGACTTTAAAACAACATCTACATATTAGTACGTAGGCCTATAAATTTTAATGTATATGTACATGTATATAGTAGATCTTAGTTTCAAATCAAAGGAAAAGCTCAATATATATGTAGAACAGCGGTCGGGGAACTGGGGTAAATTACCCCAAATGGGGTAAAAATGAAATTTTTTTGGGTAATAGGGAAATTTCTATTACATACTTAATATTTTCATGTAACTTTTTTTTATAAATATGTAAAGATAAATTAATTCAATAAATAATGTTTATTTAAAATTTACATTGATTGTTTTCTTTTTCGAATGGGAGGGGAAGGGGGGGGGAAGAATATCGACTTACGTAAAAATATTTTGGGGTAATGGTTAAAAAAGTTCCCCCGACCACTGATGTAGAACCTCTAATACATGTATAGAGCCAAGAGAGTAAACTTATACCTGCTCCTAATAAACTAAAGCCTGCTTCGCACCGCACGTGAATCACTGGCGTCGCTTGTGCTGTCGACTGCGTTGGGGCCGGATATGACGTCGGCGCATGTGCAATTGAAGTTTGGCGGTGATGAGGCCGACGCTAAAAAGCCGCCATCTTTGATTTATGGCTCGCCTTATTTCAAAGATGGCTGCCGGCGCACACGAAACAAATCTACCTGGATTTCCACCTAGTGGAAAACTATTTCGCCCGTCACGTGTGAATGCCGAGCTCTCGACGCAAAGGATAGCGGTGATTTCACGGTGAGTGATTCGCGTTTGGTGCGTGGGGGGCTTAAAAGCCTTTATCTCTTGTCTGTCCGATAATCTGCCCTTCGTAGTTGAACAGAGTCGCCATCTAGCGGCACTAAACACATTTAACGACTCTGCAACAATCTTGGGGGTAGTCCATAAATAACGTCACGCAGCACTAAAAGAGGTTGGGGGGGGGGGAGGGGGGGGGGGGGAAAGGAATCACACAATTATGCCGATGTGTGACGAGGGGGAAGGGGGGTTAAAAAATGTGGCGTCACATAAAAAAAAGCAAAATATGCTTCTTTAAATAACAAGTTTGTTCAAAATAGTTTTGGCAATAATGTCAGATTTCCATTGCTTTTATTTAACTACATGTGTTCTCCTAAAATATCAGAGTGCAGCGTCATACTATACATACATGTATACTACATGTATATGTAGACTACAATGATAACCAGTTTTCGAAGGGAGGGGGTGAAGTCTTATCTCTATTATTTATGGCTCGATTTTTATGAAATTTGTTGTGGTGTACTCAAAATAATGTATACTTTCTTATTAAGCAGAAACAATTTATAAAAGTTACAAAGGTCTATTTTCATTTAATTTTGGATAAATAAAAAATCGAGTTTTTAACTTTTTAAAACTAGCAAAAAATCGAGCAAAAAAAAAGTCTAAACATGGGCATATATGTATATAGTGCACATTTAAAAGCTTACATTTATTTCACTTTTATTTATTCATTGTGTATCTTTATTTCAACAAATGCATGGTTTTAATGCTTGAAATTATAATGTAGGTTGGAAATGCAAATAAATGCATGCATGTTTTGTAGTTTTTGCCGGATTTTATTTCTCACCTCATAGAACGTTATGCATGTGCTAGTATGTACACTCTTAGAAAAATTAGTGAAATTAGGTGTTTAAAAATACCTCAAGGTACTGGTAAGCACCATTTCCTTGCAAAAAGCGTTTAGAAACTCTTAAAAGGTGCTTATAGCTGACCAGTAAAAGGTGTTTGTCTTCTAATCCAACGAGGCACCACCAAGTGGTAGTTTTTCATCAAATTTTACACACCTTTAAAGGTGCTTAAATATTAATTGCAGACAAGCAACTTTTACTTGTAGCACCATAAAAGGTGTTTGTCTTCAATTACAATGAGGCGCCACCAAGTGGTAGTTTTTCGTCAAATTCGAAACACCTTTAAAAGTGCTTAAATTGTAATTACAGACTAATTCCTTTTATGTGTCAAGTAAAACCTTCAAAGGTGCTTAAATAATGCGTTAAATTTCAGAAAAACTTGTACATGTACTAGTACATGTAATAATGTCACGGAATTTTTCCATAAAATGTGTCCCACATTAACGTTAATATAGGTGTTAACAAGCACCTTTTTTGTGTTGTTGAGAAGCACCTTTTTTGTGGTGTTGAGAAGCACCTTATATGGTGTTAAACAAAAGGTGCTGAGAAGCACCTTACTGTATATGGTGTTAAGCAAAAGGTGTTAAGAAGCACCTTACATGTATATGGTGTTAAACAAAAGGTGTTAAGAAGCACCTTACTGTATATGGTGTTAATTAAATAAAAGGTGTTGAGAAGCACCTTATATGGTGTTAAACAAAAGGTGTTGAGAAGCACCTTATATGGTGTTTAAATAAAGGTGTTAATGAGCACCTTTTATGGTGTGTAAATACAGGTGTTAACAAGCACCTTTTTTGGTGGAAGCACCTAAGGTGTTTAAATAAAAGTGTTAATTGATAAGCATCTTATTTGGCGTTTAACAAGAGGTGCTTATTTCACCTTATTTCATAGGTGCTTATAGACACCAAAAAAAGGTGTCCTCCTTGCAACAAGTCTAAACACATTTTTAGGTGCTGCAATGCACCTCGTTTCTTACAGTGTATAGTTACGTCATCTAGAAATATGATCGTTTTTATAAATTTTCAAGTTCGTTGAACACTTTTCGTTCTTTTTAAAATGTAGTTCAACACAGTTTTTGGACCTAACTTGGACTAATTAAATATCTGATTGTAATTGTGAAACTAATTCAAACCAGTTCTAGGCTAAATTCTTCTTCAGCCTCTAACTTTGTGCCTACCATACATGAAAGCACATGACCAAAGCGCGTGTGAATGTTTTGATGTACATGTACTTTGTATAACGTCCTATTTGCAAATACAAAACTTATACATGTAATTCATATCAAACTGTAAAAGGCATTTATTTATAGAATTGCCCAAGCCTCGGAATTGATTTTGTTTTGGTTGAAAACTGAGTTGTATAATTTGCAAAAGTTCTTTCCAAATCGGTTCTCTTGATGCATTCTCTCCATGCATAAATTGTATAAAAATCGAATAAAAACACATTAATGATGCAATAAATAGCCTTAAAAAGTTTTGGTTTGATAGTTTGCAGTGGAAAATATTAAGATTAAGAGCGCCAGAACTGGATTTCAAGAACTCTTTAATTTGATTCGGAGATATTGCAATATTTGATATTCTACAATGGAAACTACCAACATTAAAGGGGCGCCAAATAAAAAAATTCTCACCAACAAAAACTGGCGGGACTTTGCGGTAATCATTCTAGGAATTTACGGGATCGTCCCCATTTTACTCCCCACCAGAAAGGAGGAGCAAAATATAAGATTCGATTCGTCTTCAATGGTTGGCTCCACTATATATATATACACGATATTATACGCGCATATGTTAATCATTATATTATATAGTTGACACCTTGACATCGCATTAGATTAATTCAGATTGTAGTACACACCTGTACTCCCAAGTTTTAAAACTAAGTTAAATTTCTAGTAAATCATCAACGATATCTTCGATCCATTCATTGAGTGTATACAATGGTTCATCTCGCCGAAAAAACCAAATGTACAGGTTTTTTGACGATTTTGCTTATAGCAATGTTTGCGTATGGTTCTTGTGGTTTTATCAGTAAGGTAAGGGAATTATTTATTTCATTGCTTGTCTATTGATGACAAGAACATACCTTATTTAGCTTTATGGACGAGAAAAGAAATTGAAAGAATCAATTTCAAATATTTAAAAAAGTTTGTATTATCAAAATAAAATGTTGCTAAATTGATAACTGGGATCTTAACTCTTAGTGGTTTTAAATATTATAAAGAAATACAGATTTCTATTAATTAAGCACCTGATGAAACAAATGCATTAATCAACATAGAACGGCTAAGCTACGGCGCGCTCGTGACGTCATTGCAATCCGAGCGCTCCATAGCGCAAGTGTTCTACGTTGATTAATGCATTTTTTTAAACTTAAAAATTACAGTTTAAACTAAATCCAACGAAATTTGATAGTTTCTGTTGTTGTAATATAGCGCACGATTAGAAAGACATCGGAACCATTCCCGAAATTTCAGTAATTTAATTGTATACTGTATACAATTATAAGTTTCATAACTTGGTTTGAGTAAGTGACACTTGCACTTTCCAATCCGAAATGAATAATCGCTACAAATGTATTCTTGTGCAGAGGACCGTGACAACGGATACAAACGGCACAAGTATAGAAAGAGTTGCAAACGACACATCAACTACAGAAAGAGTTGCAAACGGCACATCAACTACAGAAAGAGTTGCAAACGGCACATCAACTACAGAAA
>JAQGCC010005516.1:0-11414 GCA_034698905.1 Xestoiulus laeticollis
AATCAACAAAAATAAGACGTTTTAAAAGTCTTGATTTTGTCTACAATAAATTGTCTTTATTTAAGCCTTGTATTTTTCACAGTGCACCCCAATTTTTTTCTTACCTGTTATGGCTTTAAAAATTCTATTTGTGTGGTTAAATAAGAAGTTATGGGTGTTCTATCCATTGATCATATTAAATGTTACCAAAGACCATTTTTTCACGGAAACCCAAATTATAACTATTGCCATAGCACTTAGGACAAAATGTCTAATTAAGTAAAGAAAGTGAATGGTAGGTTTAATAAAATAAGCTGTTTTCGTCCACACAGGCAATATTCTAAAGTTGCTACAATGGTTTTAAGAAAAAAACAGAGGGGAAACAATAAATGCTATAGCTACACTGCATTGAATATTTAGGAGCAATAATCTCCCACATTGCATGTAAATGTATGCTCACTGCAGTTAAGCCACACAAACAAATCATGCTATTAATTTGACATTTTGTTCTAATTGTTACTGCTAAAAAGTTATAATTTCGATTTAGTTAAAAAAATGGTTTGGTTAACATTTAATACCAGCAATGATTAGAGCATCCATAACTTTCTAGCTATAACCACACAGAGGTTTTCCCAGCTATAACTATTAAGAAACAAGTTGGGGTGACACTGACTTTTCAGCCACCCTGTATATGCAAAACTTGAAAACAAAATCAAATTTGGTGCTCTCAAACATTAACTAAAGAAAAGCCATTAATAACACTTTTGTAGTTACATTTAATATTCATTTCACATACCGTATATTTGCTGTCATCCGTGGTCATGTGTTTTCCATTTAAATATCAACCGATCTATTGATGGTAAACTGCTTATCACATTGCGATATTTTTTTTGTTGTTTTCGGATGAAGACAAAAATGATATAATTTGAATAGTTTGGTTCACTCAGTAAATGCTTGAATGGTTTCTAATGTATTTCACGCTCTATCGATAGAAGAAAATTAAAACACAATAAGACGCACAGCTACTTTATAGTTTTTTTAAGAAAACGAATTGGAGAAAAAATGTTTGGTAAGATGTACAGAATTAACAAAATACATTACACGTAGAATTTGTCGAGTTTTTCCAACCGTTACAGAGTAGGAATGAAAGATTAAACTCATTTACTCCACAGTCATTCATTTTCTCTCTAGCCACAAGGGAAAACTTTTTTATTCTTTAGACCTTCTTCCAACCAACGTTGATGTAGATCAAGAAAACTTTTGCGTGTTAATAAATTCACACCGCAGAACTCATTTAAACTGGTCACATGACCTAGTATACAAGGCACAGTATACTAGGTCATGTGACCAGTTTAGCTGAGTTCTGCGGTGTGAATTAACACGCAAAAGTTTTCTTGATCCAATTAAATCAGTTGATCTACATCAACGTTGGTGTGAATCAGGTGTTAGGGCTATAAAACGGGAATCAAGATAACGCTTATATCACTCCCCTTTAGGTTTTTTTTTATTTTTCTTTTAAATTTCCCTTTCCTTTCACTGTCAATGAAAGCATTGCAAACGAAGTGGCACACCCTAGTCACTATACTCAACAGATAGGTGGTCTTTATACAAAGAATTTTTATAAATAAAAACATATGCACTAAACACAATTTATGATAAGTGGCCACTATACAGAGGTGCTCACTTCCCCAGATTTTATTGTACATGTATCATCTGCAGACCAGGCTTTCTCGATGGCTGCCATACATGCATGTACATTATGTTGGTAGCATGAGGGAGTAAAAAAGAAACATTGGAAACAGAATCAAATATTTCTTTTCTGTAAATTGTTGTACCAAGCATTTTCTTCGACTGCTCGTGCCCTTGGACCTAGCTAAAATGTGGAGCAAGTTGAGAAACGGAAATTGTTTGTTTGAATTTCCTATATAGCATCGGCTGAATGCGTTCACCGACTAGAGGGAAACTATATGCGAAAGCTCTTTTGCGATGCTTTTACACATAATGCAATATGCATAGCTCTTCTGTTTTCCTGATCTGTGCGTTTTGAATAACACTATATGGACTTAAAAGTAAGTGGTAGCCAAAGCATTACACATCATCAAGAAAGCTAACAATCTTACGGAAATGGCAACTCGTTCCGAACCAATCTCCGTTGCAGTGGACCTCGGACTAAGCCATGCATTATATACGACACCGGACAACGTAAACGAACTACTTCCTATACGAGAAGAATTTGTTTGAGAGATGTTGACCAAGACCCAGGAAACCATTCTGTTTGTGTCAACGCTACATATACAAAACTTTCTAAGTGCATTTTAATGTTTAGTCCATTCATTTCATTTGTTTTGTCCTTGTTGGCACTGGTTTAATATCCATTAAGGATAGTCTAAATCTGATCAATTAATTTATGGTAAAGAACAGTTTGGGGGCATGAAATAGCATGAAGCATGGCTTCCGATTTGGCAATCGGAAAATCCCGCCATCGGGGAACCAATCGGAACGCTGCATTTAGATAACGACTTTCATCATGCATGTCAAATAACAGAGTGGAGCATGGGAGAATAAGTATATAGGAATGAATTCCTGAAATTAGCGTTTAGATTGGGAAATCGGAAAGTCCGGCCATCGGGAATCCAATTGAAACGCTGATTTTAGGAATTTATTCCTATGCTTATTTTCCCATGCTCTACGCTGTTCTTACAATAAATTAAGGTAAAAACAGCGTATAGAGCGTGGAATAGCAAGGAGCATGGCATGGCCGTGAAATGCAGCGTTTCAATTGGTTTCCAGATGGCGGGAATTTCCGTTTGCCCTATCGAAACGCTGCATTTCAAGACCATCATGCTATTCTATATGCTCTACGCTGTTCTTACCTATAGGGTTGCTAGTGCATGGAATTTTATTAGCTGATATTGCGCAAATCTGATATTTTTTTTCTACAAATAGAGTAATGTTATTAACATTGCAATGAACAGCATCTGTATATACTATAGTTTTTGATACTGTCACCATTCATCTGAGAACGGGATATCTTGGCTTGAATTTGACATTTACAAATGTTCATTTTTTTAAATTTACGACATCTTGGGGACATTGGCCGTATGAATATAATTTAACTTTACTCTTGGCTCACATTAACAAAAAAACTTCTTCGCAATATAAGCCTAAATATGATTGAAATGTGTGATTAAATCCTTACTCTGATCGAGCTTAAAAATTAGAATCCTCTTATATGATGATATTAAAACAATTTTATTAACAATTAATTATTAACTGAACATGAAAGGATAAATTCCAAACAAATGTTTTAACTGCATACGTTTCGTATACAATAATGGTGGCTAACTATAATGCAGTTTGATGAAAATTGCTTCTGCAACATTTATCATCAGCTATAAATTATGATTCCAAGGGAAGTCATTATTTACATTTTTAAAAATTAATGTTGCAATGATATAGTGTACGTGTGTAGCATTACGGCAAATTGCAGTACATGTAATTAAAAAAAATGTGTATAAATCAAAATGACTAACCTCCCTATGGGCGAAATAAATATACTGATATCAGTATGATATTATACTGGTGTCAGTCAAACAGTTTAGCTTTATCAGAGTAGTATAATGATGAAACTATAATTTATACTGATATTGTTATGGGTTATACTGGCATCAGTTAAACATTATACCTACTAATGTCACTATGGTGCACTGATACTAGTATAACTAACCAATATCCAGTATGACTATACTGATGTAAGTCTAGCTCATACTGATATTGGTATGGGTTATACTGGCATCAGTAAAACATTGCCTACTGATGTCAGTACTATATGCTGTACTGATACCAGTATTGTTCAGATTGTTATCAGTTTGTGTATAGAATTTACTGATATCAGTATATTTATTTCGACCAGCTAGCTAGGGCTGCTAACATTTGTTTCATAACTTCTCGTTTCATATAGACAATAGAGGGATTGCGCAGTTTTCCTTTAATCTTAATTGATGGCATTGGTAGCACTGTTTTTTGCCAATGCGCATGCGTAGGGACGACGTTAATGGGTTTGTGGATGAGGGGTGACGACAATTTCACTAGTTTAGCGTGATACCACAACGTCTTAGAGGAGCATAACGACTTTTACGACGCATAGCTTATTGATGCGCATGCCTAATAAGTGTTTATCGTTCTCGTTAAGATTAAAGGAAACCTGCCAATCCCCGATCTAATATAACGCAAGTCTTTGTTTTCAAATTTTTGCACTGTAGTTATAGCAGTTAGTGTAGAATTTTTTAAAGGATGATTTAAGAACGTCAAAACACCCTGTAGAAAATAAACATCTTCTTCTACCGGCCTTTTCCAATAAAGGATGCCATAAAATATTTCATTGCTTTTGCTTCCAATATGCCCTTCTTATTGATTTCAAATAATCCTGACCATCAATCGGAAATTGATGTTTCTGTACTTTACTGTGCTTCAAATTCCATCAGATAAAAGGCCTCAGACCGTGTCCATAAGCGACCGTTATATACAATATAGTTTAGAAGAAAAATGAAAATGTGCTTCGGGGTTTTGATAGATCCATTTCTGCGTACAAAGATTCGTGGTAATAGATACCATATGTTGTGTATATCTTTATGATAGATCAAATACAATAAATTGAATTATACAATATATATCTTTCGTATAGGAACCTTGCCAAAAGCGCTTATGAATGCATTTGGACTGTATACTGCAAAACAAACGTATAAAAGCTTTCACGGCACGTTGGCACTCGCATTTTTGCAGAATCCGCATAAAAATGCGCCAAGTTGTTTTCGGAAAGTATGCCGGATGTCAAAATGTCAGGGCGACAGGTGTTGTCCCTTCATCCCCTTAAAGATGCTTGTGTTCTGCCGTATACATAACTGCAGTTTCAAGACTCGAGTGTCAATATGGACTCTGCACAAATATAGATTTGACATAGCGGAAATATTTTTTTCAGTTGTACGCCATTCTAAAACCTATTATGAATGAAATATTACCTGCATACGCGTGTTTTTGCTCAGGGGTTGTTTACTAAATTCGCACGATAAACAAACTGCTCATAAAGCAACCCAAGAGTCGTAAGATGTTTTTCAACACATATACACGTGTGTAAATGGGATATATACTATAATTGTAGTAGCTTATAGAAAAAAAATTAACATTTAGCTGAGCGCTTTGGGTTTTTGAGATTGGATTGGTATATACATGTACATGTATACTTGTACGTTTGCCTTGGAGTCCAAAGGTTGTTTGGTCCTCTATACATGTATTTTCAGATCGGCTTCCCAAAAATAAGGAATCCTCCATTGACTAACATGTATGTTGAATACATGTATATAAATTGACTTATGAGGTAATATTTTGTTTGTTTGAATAGTAAAAATAATTGAGTTTAATATTGTTTTCGTTTGCATAAATATCGTAAACGTTCCAAATGTTGTGCTAAAGCATTTGTAATAATGTATATACGAGCAAGTTATAGGCTCTGCAAGTCTGGTTTATAAACACTATCTGAATATGCATGTGCATGTTTATTGACACCCATTTTTGCTTGTGTGCAGATCCATCCATTCATACAAGAGTAATTAAAATAGGGGTACTCAAACCAACGCTACACATACCGCACGAGATGTGGTCAGAAATTCTCTTTGCAGTGAAGCACCTCAAAAATGTCTACACTGGGATTGGTCATTATTTAAATTCGAATCCCAAAGTCGACATTGTTTGAAGTCATTGCAGAGAGGTTATCGATCTGAGCTGATATGCAAAAGTGAAGGGGACTGTTTGAGTACTCCCCTTTATACTGCAGAACAAGTCGGTAAAAAAATACATGCACATGTATAACTCGACCTGGACACATCTGATCGCTCTGAAGAAGCCATACACGCTTTATTACTGTAGGTTGTAGGCTATAATATTATAGGTTCTCTCAAGGTGTGGAAACTTAACCCCGCTAAGATATACATGTAGGTTTTTACTTAATAATTGAAGGGAGTTTAAGTGGGCTGGCCGAGCGTGTGATATTCTGTATTTTGGCGCCAATGATTGTTGTAATGGCGCTTTATCTATTTCACATGTAATGTTGTGAGGCATGTTGTGTTATGTCGTTCAAACAGTAAATTGGCTCCTCTCAGCCTCCTTCACTACGAACTTATCCGAATTTGGCTAAAAAAGTAAAAGTTTGGCAACGTGAACACATCTATTACAATTGCATAACAAATCTCAAAAACATCACAACAGGGGAACTCTGATAGCTGAGAACTCCTGGACGCTTACATGTGCACGATTTTTTTTCGAATGAGTGATATTGCACATGCATAGCACACGTACTCAATTTTAAATGTGATCAACTATCCCGGAGTGCTCAGCTATCTGAGTTCCCCTAATATAAACTGGCACTTTTTGTGTTTTAAACATATTTTTCTTCAAATGACTATATACCTCAGACCAATGTAGTTCGCGTCTGTATAATATGTCAGCACATTCTACGGCATGCACTGCAGTGTATACTTTCCACTTCTTATGTGTTTTATCCACTTCTTCTTCAATTAGGCCACTGTGCAGTTTTGCCATTTGCTATATACTATAAAACGTGCATGTCTTCTTCAGATGTATAGATAGCCAATTTACTGTAGACATGTCTTATGAATCAATTCAATTCAATTCAATTGCTTACCCTGCAGTTAGCATGTAGTATGCCATGTGGCAGGGTGCAAAGTGCCAATTTTTTTAAGGTGAACTATACAGTCGTTGCTGCTTTTTGGGGAACTATCCCAGCATTCGCCTGTGCCTATATGGGCGATTAATGGAGGTTGTGGGAAACCACGAAAAACCACAACCAGGATAGCCGATCGGGGTTCGAACCCGGGTCTCCCGAGTTCAAGGAGCTAAGCATAACCACTAAGCCAACCTTGTCGGAATCTTGCTGATATGGAGGTGGCTTTCTCCATAAGCTTAATTTTGCTGTTGCTCTCACTTTGTGGCTACTATATATTCACATACTGACCAAACCAGCCATTAATAATTTAGGCGAGCTGTAACCGCATAACAGAGGATATTTGGGAAAAATACTCATTTGTGGTATACTGGACAAAACTATACAGTCGTTGAACTGATGTTGAACTGATAGCTCCTGCCATTCTTGACCCATTCGTTTATGAGTTTTATAGCCGGATCATGCCATCTATACGTATGGACATATATTAAATCGTGTCGTAAATAGATCGCCATCCAGGTTTCCCCCTTAACCTGTCATTATTTACAAAAGCCAAAAGTAATGGGCAACATTTGGCAAGCTAAAATGGCGATCGATCCGCCCTCCTGTAGCACTTAATTGAACATAAAAAGCGCCACAGCTTGAGACAAGTTTTCATGCCTTAAGAATTATACGATATAGAATAGGGAACAGTTTTGGTACAGTTGTAGTTCATGGTTCATCGCATAGGTATAGAAAATCGATGTCATGAGATTGGCAGATGAACAGCTTGTACATTGTAGATCGGCCTTCATTTGCAAAGTGTGAGAAACGGAATTTTAAAAGCAAGCTGCTAATTAAGGAGATGGATTATCTTTGCCCCGGGATTTATATCAGCAGCTATAGCAACAATGAAGACTTAAAATTACATGCTTCAGAACCCTGTTTTAGCAGTTCTGTCAATCTGAACAGGCATGCTGGGATCGCCTTCCAATCAACCCTTTCCGAAGTGCTTCATCAGTAAAATGCATTCTGGATTAGGCTACTTTGTATTTACACACTGCAAATGAAAACATCTTAAAATCTCTCCCCAAAACAAGCTGTACGTTATGATGCATCTTTGGAAATTCAATTTAAATTAAGATGCACTTTTGCATTTCTTTTGTTTACTGTCCGTCCTATTATAAAATGCAACTAATTTTTAAGTTAAAAATGTGGCGAAATTAAGATGCATCTTTGCATCTTGTTTTCATTTGTGGTGCATGCATTTTTTTTTTTGTATTTAGCTGCAAGTTAAGTCTTATGAAGAGTTTTTCAAGAACTGCTTGTAATAACTTCCATTTGACTTATTTGTTTCTATCCACGTGCAATGCTAGGGTAATGACAACGTGGGGACATGAAATCGAGCATCCATGCTACTCCATGCTCCACCCTTGTTATTTGACATAGCATGATGAAAGGCATTACATTGTAACTTGAATGCAGCGCATTGCCAATTAAGCGTTCCGATTAATTTCCCGATGGCTGGATTTTCCGATTACCCAATCGGAATGCTGCATTCAGATTATGCCATGCTTCATGCCATTTTATTCCCCCAAACTGGTTTTACCCTTAGGTACAAGAGATACCTCAAAAACGTATCCTAATTGAAGAATTGATACCTTAATTGTGATGCAGCAATTGAAGCAATTATCGAAATCTCATTTGGTTGGTTCATCACTAGTTCAGTCACACATTTTTTGTTATTTTTCTGACCAAACAATCGGTTAATCGATTAGATGCTCAGCTTTGTGAGTGTCCCTTAATCTGGTTTATGTTAGGAAACTGTCAACAACATGGCAACTCCGGTTATTGAAGGCCATGGACATATTTTGAAATTGGAGATGTGCAAGCGCACTGTTTGGAAATTCGTGGGGTGGAGATGCACCCTTGCTTAGGGTAACGACGATAGGCATGATGGGATGCCTTGACGACCCTGTCGACCCATTTACCTCTCATAAACATGAGCGCACCCCCCTGAGCCTCTGACATGCATTATTGATGGAATTGAAAAGACTCAGAAATTGCAAAAATTGAAACGATATGACTAAAAAAACTAGTCTTCTGTATATTTCCCCCTCTCTAAAAGCCTGGAGTGTCCTACATGAACATGGTAGCGCGGCCTGAAAACCACAGAAAAATCAATGGGAAGACACCCCAATCCCGCAGGACATATGCGAACAAGGGGCATGTACGAAAAGTTGATTTGAGAGGATGACTGCAACTAGGGTTTATTGCGAATATTTTTGAAAACTGAGTGACATTTATCGCTAAATGCCATTCACCAAATCTCAAATTCTTTGATAAATTTTGAAATGTTTATAAAATAAATTAGTCCGTGGCGTGTGAATTTTCTGACACTATCAATATCAAGTTACCAATGTAAAATTCGCAAATGCAACTCACAAACTGCTTATCTAAAATGAAATAAACACTCTGAAATGCTAAAGTATCTCATTAATTACGTGTGGTAAAAGCATATTAATTGTCTCTATATCTTATCGAACTTGTTTCAATGCATTTTGTAAAACATAATGAAATCAGTGATGGCTTGCCATGATTAGCTCTCCAAGTTTAAAAAAATTCATGAAAACTCTGATTAGAATTGGGTCACGTGATTTTTTTTATTCATGCTTCTACATGTAGATCGATACCGTTTCCAGGTTCTTTATTAAAGACACACGACGCTTGGCTTTGGTAATTTGCATTTCGGATTGACTGTTCTTAATATCCATGCCATCGATAAACACTGGCTGTTATCTCGATTTTTATTTTCTGAATATATGAATCCATAATATAGTAATCTTCTGCCTATATCACCCACGACTACCCTCCATTTCTTTATGCTGCGTAACGCATGCATTCGCCTTTCTCTTGGCATTTCATTTGAATTCAACTGTCAATCTTTGATGCATCCGAAACAGAATTACTTAAGCGAAGCAGAAAAAAATACAATTTTACAAGAGACGCAATCTTTGGGAATTTTTTTTTCAACCCTTAAAACAAAAAGAGGAGCGTTATAAGATCTTCTCTTCTGCATCACTGCTTTCCAATCTAAATAACCAGGAAAGCTGGAAAACCTCGCGTAGAATGCTGAGTAAAGAACCAGTTGGCCTCCATGATGGATTTGTTTCTTTGCTATACAGCAGAACAGTAACTATAAGATGGCATCCAAGCAGATGCATTTTGACTGCAACCAGTGTTGTGTGGCCAATGTGAAGAATTCAATTCAATACACTGCAAATGGAAACATCTTAAAATTGTCGCCAAAATAAGATGCTAAGATGCATCTTTGCAAATTTAACTTAAATTAAGATGCATCTTTTACAATTCTTTTGTTTAGGGTAATGTCTTATTTAAAGATGCAACTAATTTTAAGTTAAGAAAGAGGTGAAATTAAGATGCATCTTTGCATCTTATTTCGGCGACACTGAATTTAAGATGTTTTGATTTGCAGTGTAATCACTTGACTATTTATATAATGAATTTATAAGAAGTATTTCATAAAACGTTTTATGTGAAAATAAGATAGTGTAATAAAATATGATGGATTGACGACATGGATTACGTTTTGTCGTCAGTCTTACATGATCACTGGCATCATTACGTTATATACCAGGCTTAGAGAATATCTCTTTCAGTGATCATCAGAGATCATCATGCCATGATCGTTTTGTCGTCATTCTGTCGTTATGATCATGCAAGACTGATAAGAAAATGTATATGCCATACGTGTAGACAAAGCTTCCGAGAAATCTATGACTAAATTGTAAAAGTCAGTTATAGGTCTAATGAAGAAATAACATGTCTTACATGTGCACTGCAATTCACTTTCTTGCGATTTAAGTAATTCTAAATGCGTCGTTAAATTAGATCGATTAAAATGACTAATTTCTGAATATCTGAACAAGTGAAAAACGTATTTTCAGCGTAGTTTTCTTGATATTGACCCGCATGTTGGCATAACAAGGCTGAATTTTGTAATATTATCAGACGTATGAGCGTATATTAAGGAAGCATCGAAGATAGACAAACTTTGCTTTCAAACCGCATGTGCATTACATTCAGTAATTATATTTTTTGCTCCAGCTAGCATTTCGATTAATTAATATCTGGAGTGAGAATATAGGAAATCGTTGAAGAATTTGTAGTTGCTCAGTGAAGCGGGGATTCTTTGCACTTAAGTTTTCATAACTCCTTCAGACAAAACTGAATAAAAAAGAAGCGATTTTTTTTCCCAGCAATTTGCTAATATACATAGTCACGCTTATGAAAACATGAACGGTTTCATGATTATAAGCAATCTCTGCTGTCTCATTAAGAAAAAAAAATAGAAATTGAAAGAAGGGTATAGAATAAACAGATTAAGCGTTTTGAAATATGCTTCTATGCATCATGCTGCGAGGCGCATTATTTAAGTCATGGCTTAACAGAAACGTTTTGCATGGAAGCAAAATCAACAAAGGATTATTTTTCTTAGATGGAACTGTTTGTTAGATAGGAACGCTCATAGATATGTGGTGATTTAATAAGAGGTTCTCTGAAACAATGCACCGAAGATTGTTTCTCCAATAGCTTGCATCTTATTAGTATATATATACGCTTTATGCCGTATTCACACCTAACGGACTCGACGGAGAACTTACCTCTGACGTCACAGCCACGTCATAATTGTCATACC
>JAQGCC010005517.1:0-11414 GCA_034698905.1 Xestoiulus laeticollis
TTCACCAATATATCACATTTTATTTAGTAGTTAACAACGAATATCTTACTGTCCTCATACTTTTTTTGCTTACTGTAAGTTAACGAACCATCTCCAACTAGTTTCAACGGGGATGTATTTGGCAGGAACAGTTCCCAGAATAAAGACAGCTGTTTTTGTAATCCAGATAGCCGCTTAGGTTCAGTAATAGAGGGATTGAGCACGCCTCCCTTAATGCCCCGTCAACTGATTTACCTTAACGAGAACGCAGTGGAAAAACATACAGTGCTGTCAATGTGGTTAACATTAAGGGATCATTAATGGAGGCTTGCTCAATCCCTCTAATGCCTGATTCTCACTAGAACCAGCAGAAATGATACCGTCCAGTGGGAATCAGGCATAAGTCAGCTTGTTGAGCTTCACTTAAGTTAACGCATCTATTCAGCTAGCTGTTATGTTGCTGTTGCATGGTAGCTTTTGCATATATGCATGTAGCATACAGCTGTACATGTGGCTGGCGACTTTGCAGCATATGTCTGTGGCAAGAGGCTAGTTTATGCAAATTAATAGGATCCATGCAGTGTTCGTACAGGTTTTCAAGTTCAAAAAGTAAGGACTTTTTAAAAACTTTTCAAGGGTACTGTACAAAAATTAAGGACCAATTGAGGAATGGTGTTGATGGAAGAGGAGGGTTGCCATTTTGGAATCAGAATAATTAATATTAGATCTGTGATTACACAACCAATTAACACATAGCTAGCTACATACCCATGTACTTTCAATAAATACAAATTATAAAATGTTAAAATTGAATTATAAACGACCCAAATGCCGGCCTTTTGGCAAGTCATGTATCATCAATCGCGTTTTCATAAAAACAATGTAAAACTACCAAGAACTTGCAATACATGTAGATTAAAACCACATTTTTAAAAAATATCAAATGAAGAAAACTGCAACATATATACTAGCGTATTTGTGCATCATATCCAATTCTTTATGGTCATCACTTTAGCTGAACCTTCATTTGCACATCCCTCCAAGTAGCACACCCCATGGTTCGGACCCAATGGGGTGCGCTATTCACAAGTTTCACTGTATACTCCAGAAATTGCCACACAGAATGTGCAGCTCCACACGTGTTCACAAAGAAACACTCGACAAATAAATAAACACGTAAAATACGATGTTGGAGAGTACATGTATATGTAAATTCAATAACGTTGCACCATTATAAGGTTTCAAAATAAAAGTACAAAAAAGAGCATTTTTTCGCATGAAACACCGCGCTGGTCTGGGTTCAGCGTCCCATATTAGGTGCGTCGTAATGGGCTTCTCGGACGATTCTTCGAAGCCAAATTATGAAATATTCACTGCAAATTGCATGCAAAAGTCGTCCCACAAAAAAAAAAACCACCCATGCAGAGTCTGGAAATATAAATCAGCAGCCATTTGAAAAGTCTCGTTTTCTTCCACAAAATGAACACGAACGTAACCGGAGCCCATGCTCAATTTCCTCTGGGAAAACTGTCAACAGCAATTTGTGGCTGGTGGCACTTAGATCCAAAATGTGTCCCACATTTCTGCATCAATTTTCAGTGCAGTTTTAAAGGGGACATATTTGGAGTGACTTCAGTATGATTAGTGAACCAAGTTTGGAACAATTCCCAATTCCATTTTTGAATTACTAACGTATACATGTGCACGCATTGTTGAGAATTTTTTTTTAAAATTAGCCCATGGGAAATCCCCTTAACACCATGTATACATTAGATTTCACTTATCATTTTCACCGTCATTTTCAATTTAATTTTTCCCACGTTGTCGTTCACATGAACACAAAGCAGACGAGGTCTGCGTAAACGTGAACGTGAGGTATTTGACAGCCAGGCCTATGTGCAATTCGAAACTGTCGTTAAAATTCAATTCAATTCGTTACCCTGCAGTCTGCATGTAACATGGCATGTGGCAGGTAGCAAAGTGCCAGATTTTTAAGGGTCGTGGCACTATCCCAGCATCCGCCTTATATGGGCGATTAAGGGAGGTTGTGGGAAACCACGAAAAGCCACAACCAGGATAGCCGACTGGGGCTCGAACCCGGCGGGTCTCGCGAGTTCAAGGAGTTAAGCATAACCACTAAGCCAACCTTGTTACTTTTGTGTTGAACGCAGGACAAGATATCTGACAGCATTGTCATTTTCAATGTATTTGTCCCACATTTACGTTTAGGTGAACGCAAAGCAGACGAGGTTTGCATACATGTGAACGTAAGTTATTTGACAGCCAGGCCTATGTGCAATTCAAAACTGTCGTTTACGTTCGCGTTGAACGCAAGACAGCTTAATCTCTCTATTGGTGATATACGATTACTACATGTATTGCACTAACGTAAAAGATACTATAGTATTAAAGTACATGTAATGTATTTAGATACCGTAAAGGCCGCCTGCTAGAAATTTTGGTTTCACTGTATAAGGACAGAAAGAGTAAGTACACGAGATGAAGTATCCATTTCGTAATTATTCAACTATGGTGAAGTTTTACTGAAAAACAAAAGTGAACTTGGTATTTTGGGAAAAAAATACCATTTTCTGAGAAATTGGTAATCGGACTAGGACTGAAAAGGCCATTATTTCAAATGCCAGACTTAATTAGAAAATGTGTCTACTTGAAAAATTAAAAAAGGGTTGCTCAAAACAACCCATGACATGTTGTTCAACGTGAGGTTTTCTTAGAAAATTGGTGAAACAACGTTTTAAATTATTGGGAAATCTTTTTTTTTTCTTCCTCGCATCATCTCAGGAAAACTTACGAAATATATGACCGTTTAAGGGTTAATCTCAGATTTGGGAAAGTTTACCCTCAACCATATACACATACAAGGATAATTATCCTTGAAAATATTTGACCCTGCTAATAAAATGCGAAATTACATGTGCGCATGAGCTGTTCATGCGCACATCTAATTACGCGGGAAAAGCGTTGCAGGCTGGTGCTTAACAGCGGCCGAGTGAAGGAGCCTATTGTTAGTAGTATCCTTCGAAATTTGTCATTTGAAGAAGTTCCCTAACGGATTTTTTTCAAAATGACATTGCATTCTGTTGGGATCACTGGATATTAGGACCAAATGAACAAAAACCTAATACTTTGCATAGGCTCGCTGCACGCATGCGCACTTCAACTTCAGAGAAAGCTTTGGAAATTCTGCCCTGTGAGAACATGTGCAAGCAGAAACTTCCAGCAGCAGCTTCATGCCTGATTCCCACTGGATGGAAAGTAGCGTTCTGCTCGCTGTGCGCATGTGCACTTCAATTGAAAATCGGCTTCTCTCAGTAGAGGGCGCTGCTGAGATAGAAGTTAAAACACAACCTACATATTTTGCCGCCATCAAAATTTATTCCGTCCAGGTGGAATCAGACATAGCAGACGGATTTCAGTTCACTCTGCTGATTCCGTCTAGCGGGAATCAGGCATTAATAGCACTATCAGCTGTTGTATTATGGGACCCCCAATTAAGGCATCAATCATTGAGGAATTATAGAATAGAGGTACTACTGGGCCCACAATCATAAGCCAAATAAACCCTGGAAGAAAATTCCAAGATGGCGTGGTAGTGGGCGAAGACTCGGAATACCTCAATGGGATACTTCATGCTTTAATGATATCGATAATTACATATTGTCGTTCAGATTACATTTTAAATGAAATAAAACTTAAGAATCATTTCAGGATTATAATTTTTTTTTGTAGAATCCAAAAGATATGAAAATGAAAAACGCTTTATGTACAGATAATAAAAATTATAGTATTTTTTTGTGAAAAAAATAGCATTCGATAATTCATAGAATACGAGGAAATTACCTATTCATTTTGGGAAAAAGCTTTTATTTATAGATATCAGAAATGTTAGTATTTTTTTTTTTTGTAAAAAACAAATTAGCATCGTAAAATTCAAGAAATATGGGGACATATACATTAAAAATGTTAAATTTCATCGTAAAGTCTAAAAAAAACAAGGTAATTTTATTTATTCTATATCTTGTGCTTTACTTATATTAAGTAAGAAAACATAATCTTATTTTAATTTTTTTATTGAAAATCGGTATTTATCTACACTGCAATCAATGCAATTCAACGTTACAGTAGTGCAAGATGTGCATGCCTAGTTCCCCACTACGACGCCATCTTAAGAGGTTCAAATCAATGGCGGCCAATGGTAGAAGTATCATAGTAGTACATTACCACTAATATATAAAACCTCATTGGTATCAATAGGTCCGTTCACGAATTCTTTTTTGTATGATTGTATCCAGACGAATTTCTTTTTTGACCAAGATGACCATGATGAAATTTCTTGTGTTACAGACTCGTCCGAGTTTTATTTCGTCTAAAACCAGACAGAATTCGTGAACGGACCAATTTATGGAGTTAACCTTCGAAATGTGACCATGAGAGGTCAGTTGCCCCTAGAGCTGCAACCTCCGAAACCAGCCAAGGCAAAAACAGCCTCGATCCATGAAATTTACCAAGAAATTGAAACGAGAATTTTTTTTTTATTTACATGTAATTCGATGAAAAGAGCAGACGGTGAAATTAGTTTTATTCAGCGAACGTGACGACACACGGCGCTCTGGCCTACGTTAAAATCAACGTCTTTTTTTATCGGAAATTCCCAGAAACGAGCATTAGCACGGAGCAGTGACCTTTCCGTTACCTGACGTCACTCGTCCAACGGTGAACCTTACCTTTACCTACTTTCGTTATCGCGCACCTGTTATATACTAGAGCGCTGTTATATCAGGACACTTCTAATCGAGGTGAACGGCATTTCCAGAATTCAGACACATTTAAAAAAACAACAACAATAACAACCCTAATCGTCTTTAATCTCTCTGGAGCTCTGTAACAAAAGGGGGCTTCGTGGGGTCAAATTATATCATAAATACTGTGGTCACGGCATGGATTTCGTCCTAGCTGAAAATCAACTAGACAAGGTCCACGCTAGCGCAGCGCCACCTGTGCCAGTTAGTGGAAATATAAGAGGGGGTCCCGACAGGTGGCACTAGTGTGAACCTGGTCCATCTGCACTGCGCCATCTGTGACAGTTAATGTAAATATAAAAGAGGGTTCCCATAGGTGGCGCTAGTGTGCTACACATGCGCAGTAGTGAAGCGTGGTCCTTGTTAATTCAATTCGTTACCCTGCAGTCAACTTGTAACATATATGCCATGTGGCCGGGGGCAAAGTGCAAGATTTTTAAGGGAAAGAGTATTGAATTGAAGTTTTGATTTTTTTTTTTGCCACTGCGCGGTGCTACACTTGCGCATGCGCTGTATTGTAATGCGGACCTTGTCCATTATGGCAAAATGTAATCATTACAATATTGAGCCAATATGGAAAAATGCGTTTTGCCTATAATTGGCCAATATTGAGTGCTTACTGGGATGCTTTTTAAATAGGTTTATTTCTACATGGGTTCAAAGTCAATTTTATGCATTTAGCGAGTATATTCTTATATACATAGGATGCTTTTAGAAGGGTGATCGTAAATGCATAAAACGAAGAGTAAAATTGAAGCACGTCCATTTACGTCGCCATCGTAAACGGAGCGTGCTCCAGAATCCGACTCGAATCGTTTGCATTTCAATGGGCAAATTGGACACGGTTCATAACGCTCTGGAAGCTCAAACTGCCTAATCCAAAAATTCGGAAAGAGCTGAAAAGCCGTTTTCGCCTCACATTGTTACACTCAAATCTTCACGCCTTCAAGACTAATGCGATTGTCGTGTCAGGCGCCATTTTGTCGTTTAACGACGCCCGGATTACGTTTTGGCTATACCGTCGGCCGACTGCTTGTGCCAAAGTCCGTGGACAAAAGCAATCGTAAGTCATCTTTAGTGTTCATTTATAACATGACTGACGACTCTTGCCACGATGCCATTGCAAATCAATCACGCTCTGGAACGATCAGAAACGCCACAAATTTGCATTTTTTTGGTCGGTCAGGCTAAGACTGGCAGAAATAACTGAATTGAATATCAAGCTTTGTGAACATCGTCTTCAAAGGCCTACAAAAATCTTCCAGTACTTACTAAAATTCCAAATTTCTGGCAAATGTATATCAGGAGAAAATTTTCCCCTGGTTGCCCGGGTATGTCTCATTACATTTGGTCGACCCCGGGAATGTCTCAGGAGTTTAAGTTGACCCCAGGATTTTCTCACAAATAAAAACCCCAGAAAACAATACGAAAATATTCTCCGGGTATATATTGTTATGCAAATTTTCTTTAGTACATGTATAAAACTAAACTTACCATCCCCCATCTGGTGGGAAAACGCAAAAGCTATCAAAAACGTCACATCAGCTTACCTAATGAATAAAAAATGAATAAAATTAATTAAATGCTCAAACAAAAAAAAAACTTGTTATACATCACATACCCAGTAAGCACTCAATATTGGCCAATTATATATAGGCAAAACGCATTTTTATATATTGCCACGCTTTTGTAATGTTAACATTTGGCCATAATTGCCAATATACATGTATGTGTATAGGTTACAATAAATGGACCTATATATTGGGATAAATTTAGGCCCAATATCGGTCTTATGTTATCAATATGTAACTGAACCAACAATGGAAATAAATTGGGCCAATACAGGCCCACTATTGAATGCAAAATAAAGAGTGCAATATTAGCCCAGTATTGCCTAGTAAGCTTAGACCGCTGGCAGTCCAATATAGGTTTTATTGGGCAATTTTTGCCAATTTAACCAATATTGATCCAATAATCGGCCAATCGAGGCCCAATATCGTGTGCTACTTGGGTATTTTCAACAAAAAATTCCAATGTCCAAGGCATTATACATATACAAGTTCTCTTGAAAAAGGTTTAATCTTATGCCAGCGTGCAAAAACATACTCCATAAATCACCCTACAAGCAAGAGGTCCTCCCTCAGTCCCATTCAGGGAAGTACGCTGGTGTTTATTTGCAGTAAGTTGGTTGAAAAAAAAAAAGGGGGGGGTGGCATCAAAGGGGAAAAAAGGGGGATAAACAGGTGCTGACCACTCGTTTTCTCCAGTAGCCACTCCATCATTGCTGCACCCCATGCTGTCCGAATGTCAAGTGAAAAAAAAAAAAGGTCGGTATGTTAGTAGGTCACTGTCAGGGTCAAGCCATGCACCGGACAGTGGCTACTTTCCTGTCACCCCCTTCCCACCACGATACGCCCACATGTTCCAGCTGCTGGAATTTGCTTTAATGCCAAAACTGTTTACGTTTGAGGAGATCAATGACGCGATTCCCACTACGCTTGCAATGTGCTCCCTTAAAGGGCCCCCCACCCCAAGAAAAGTTGCGACATTAGTTATGTCCTGAAGTCGCTCAAAACTGTGAAAATGCACTGACATGAGTTGAAATTGCTAGTTTTGTATAAGAAATAACACTCAAAATCTGTTTTTACATGGCCAATAGCTCAAGAGTATAAAATCGTGTAAACAAAGGCTCAAGTGCAGACGGATCGGTTTCATGCCCAATGTGCAAGGTCAGAAGTCTATTCAGAACACATCTTCTCTCCAAAGATCTCTTGCAGAGAACACGTCTTCTCTCCAAAGTTAGCTTGATCAGAACACGTCCTTTGTCCAAAGTTCCCTTTTAGAGAACACGCCTTCTCCAAGTATATTTCTTGCTCAGAACACGTCTTCTCTCCAAAGATCTATAGTTTTTGCTTAGAACACGTCTTCCCTCCATAGATCTCTTGCTCAGAACACATCTTCTCACCAAAGATCTCTTGCTCAGAACACATCTTTCCTCCATAGATCTCTTGCTCAGAACACATCTTCCCTCCATAGATCTCTTGCTCAAAACACATCTTCTCACCAAAGATCTTGCTCAGAACACATTTTCTCACCAAAGATCTCTTGCTCAGAACACTCTTCTCTCCAAAGATCTCTTGCTCAGAACATATCTCTCCAAAGATCTCTTGCAGAGAACACGTGTCCTTGGAAATGTTCTCGTGCCTCTGCCAAAACTAAGCAATCTCTCATGAAATCTATCAAGGGTCCTTACCGAGATTTACGCTCTTTGCATGGTTCGAAGGCCCTTACACCTGGATTTCCGACGCTCTTTTGCTCGCCAAAGGGCCAAGAACCAAACTTCCACCAGAGGTCCATTCTTCCCACAGCATTAAGTGCTATAAGCCCCACTGGCATCATTCCCACGGCCAACAACAACAACAACCGTTGATCCAGAGTTCACCTGCCGGACCAGCTGACGTCACAATGCCCAAGAGATAAGGTGTCAACAAGGGCCGTAGACCAAAATGCCCTAGAAAACCTTACCCATTGTGTCATTTCTACGAATGCACAATAGATGGCGGGGTGGGAAGAGGGGGCTTACCCGTGCATTGGGCATCGATATCGACGATTAGGCGACAAAAAAAAAGAGGGGTTGGGGGAGTTGGGATAGACAAGGGAAGAATGGGCCGAGGTGAGAATAAGAAATGCTCGCTATTTTCGGTGCCTAAAATCGGCCCCACGAATCCTCAAATCCTGGCCGAAAAGCGCCCTTAATGGGCAGCTTGGACAATGCCGACTGGCGCACAATGCCCTGTGCTCACCCCGGCTGAAGACATCGGGGTTCAGAGGTCAGCGCACTCACCCCCCTTCCCTTCACACCCGAACACAAGAACTGATGCACCGTTTAAGGACCCCAAGAACGGTCAGGTGGTGACCATGTTTTTCGTTAGTTGGGACCTGGTGGAAAAATTGTTTACGCTTGTATGACACAGGGTACATATATCCATTTATGGCATTTTGGCCCAAAAATGATCATGTATTTTATAAAAACTCATTCATACACCTGAGGATACATGTACAGTGTATGTCACTCATGCACTTATAGGGTATTTCCCCTTTTCCCCTTTCAATTGGAGGTCGTCGTTACAAAACAGCGCATGCGCAAGTTGGTAAGCGCCACCTATAAGCAAAAAAAAGTTCAAAACTTATAGGGGAAAAGGGGTGGCAGTAACAAGCAATGAAGATGGTTTCTTAATTAATAGAGGGATTGACAGGTGGCAGGGGGACAAAGTGCTAGATTTCAAAGGTGAATAGGGTTTTTACCTATGTAAAATGAGACACATGTAAAATGTTGCTTTGCTCAGACACCTAAGTTTCGCCAATGCGATTGCTATTTCATGTTGATTGTAATAACTTTATGACCTTCCCTCGTATATGTACATGTATACTCCATTTCATGGAAATATGTCTGTAAAGTTTATAATTGTATACAATTGTAGAGGGCCTGGTAAACTTTACGGGCATATTGCCATGAAATGGAATATACATATACATTACCAAAAAAATTAAACAAATAATAGAATATTTATGCAGGTTCCTCGTAGATTCCATTTGTTCATATAAATTTCCAAATTTAATTTTAAAAAAATAATTATAAAAAAAGGCTTATTCTGGTACGCAACCCTCTTAAATCCTTAAGCCCTCTAATAGTTACCCTGTTGACAAAAATACATTACATGATTTACATCAATACATCTACACGTATACATTATATCCAACTGCATAGACCGAATCGTGTGTTATTCATTTAAAACCAAATGTAGTGACCTGATAATTTAACTAAAAAATGGTGAACTGCCGCTATCTGGCACGAGCCAACAAAACATTCCGTTTTTGTTTGGCACAAAGTTCTGGGAAAAACATATAATAAAGTACAGAATAAACGACAAAAATGGAGTATGAAGCCATTCATTCATTCAAGAGTAATTTATAGTTTTGACACTTTGGTATTCGTAGGCTACAACTGAAACCCCCCAAACGCGAGATAAAATAGTGACGTCACAGACAGAAAAAAAAACGCCGCGGCTTCTGTCAGTGAATTTAAAAATATACAATATAAAATGACCACGAATTTATTCTGTCATTTCCATCGGTGACGTCATCGTCACAGTTAACAAAGCGACCATTGTGTTCGTAGTTGAAGCAAACAAGAAAAGTAAAAAAAAAAAACTAAAATGACCTATGATGTCATCATGTCAAAGCCACGTGATTGCTGTTTCTCGTCATTAAGCCCCAGGCCACACTAGGCTGGAAGCGCGCGTTTGGCTAGCCTCAAACAAGGCTTTTAATTATGGCCATATACGAAATTTTCCAGATACCTGTATGGCTGCATCCGAAATTGGTCAAATATGCCATATATGTCTAACTATGCCATATCTGGGTATATGTGGTCAATTTTGGAAGCAGCTACTATCTTGAAAATTTCATATATGCCCATATCTCTTTTTTCCACCCGGGCAGCCACTCTAGCGCCACCTAGCATCCTATAGTGGTATATAGCACCTAAAAGCACCTATCAAGCATCATTGCGACCAGCAAGATATGGCATCGGGAAAGCCATATTAAAAAACCTAAATTAAATCCCTTTTGGCCACCACTCCATGTGGCGGTGGCGCTGCGAAGCTCAAAAAACGAGTTAATGAACACAGGCACTGCCTTGATAACCGTAATAACAACACGGCAAAGGCCAAACCAGAGAGTGCGGCAAACTAAACGAAAAATGTAGCTAGCCTTCAACATGACACGACGAGGTTAAAACCCATCAACAAACTCTTTCGCAGGGAGGAGGGAGGGGGGGGGGAGGGAAGTGTTTGGCACAGCGCCATCTCGAACCAAAAAATAAAAAATTCAAATTGTTCGTTAAGTTAAAAGCCATTCGCTTCAATCCGTGTCCTCTCCTCGAGCATCATGTTTTAACCAGGGTTAAGTTCAGAGGGCAAGGTTTGGGGGTGAGGTAGTTAGTAACGGAGGGAATGGGGGGCCCCCATTGGGTATTCCAAAGGCGTTCTCTGTCAGCGTAAAAAACAATTTGAAGCTAGAAAAAAAAAATCCAGAGATCCAGAGTCTTGGAAAGGGTATTCCAAGGCTACGTAATTCATCACTGTCAAGACGAAACAGCCAGGCGGAGTTGTACGCCTGCTTGCATTCGCATTCGACTAGCTTGCTATTGGTACTGATTACTAGAGATTTGCCTACTTGTGACGTTGGGAAACCATCTCAGTAGTGCACAATAAAAGGTATAATCTACAAAGTACAACTCCACGCTCTCTTCCTCCACGTGGTGCCTGGTGGATAGGAAGTGGTCTTAATTCGTTATTTTGACCCTTCTGAGCAAATAGAGAGCAGCCTGCACATTTTGCAAGCGTCCTAACCCCGTCGGGGGAAGGATTTTATTGGCACCCGAGTTTTACTCGGCTTTGACTGGTTTTTAGTTTTAAAAGTTTTAAACATTTTAAATCTTTTATTTATACTAAAAATGGCAAAAAGACAGACGTTTGCTGACCTAAATTCCTTTAAGGTCAGCCAGGAATATGCTGAGCTTAAAATTGCTAGCTGTGATCCGAAGTGCCACCA
>JAQGCC010005518.1:0-11411 GCA_034698905.1 Xestoiulus laeticollis
TAGAAGCGAGTTTTACGTATTTTGAGCATGCATTTAGCGTTTCTCCAGCATGACGATAATACAATAACGCGCATAAGTTAGCCAGCAACTGGCACGCAGTTGCATTCGAGTAAATCTGAAAGCCAACAACATAATAAAAATCTTCACTCGGTAATCTTCAATTTTATATTTTTACAGGTGTTTGTACCTGACACATAGCGACTGCTGCTCGAACATTTTGGCAAAAATAAGCAGATTCCACTTCCTGGGTCTGAAAAAACAAAATCGAGGGTAGAGATTCCAGAATTCTTGACAGCTTCTAGATTTCCTACAAGCTGTAGCGAGGATGAAACTTACATCATATTTTACCACATAAAAAGACGATTGATCTGGAATTTCTGTTAAATCTGTTTTTTCAAAGCAAATTCCTCCAACCTAAAAACAAAAAAAAATTAAAAGGTTCTGGATAAACCTTTCAACCTGTCATTTAATTGAAAACTTAATTGAAATAAAAACTTGCCATTTCATTGGAACCTGAAGAGCATTCGCATGATTTTTTGCCAATCATTAAAGGGTCAACGCATGGAATACATCTAATAGAAAAGTAGTCCCAAATTTAATTTCATTTCTTGTGGTATTAAAAAAACTAATACAGTTATTGTGCCTACTTTTTCCCAAGTTTATCAGCCTGAGTACCAGGCACACAGGTAGTGCACTGGTGACTTTGAAGCGTACCATTGAGTCGTCTATCGACTACAAAATTGTGAGGTCAAGTATTACCATCAGAAATTTAACACTTTCTTGTAGAATTGGGAGAACTTAAATCACCGTACCTGCTATCTCTCCGACAAAACAAGTAGTACATTTTTCTGTGATGTTTGAAAATGGATTTTCACCATCGCAACTGATGCATGACCTGCCATCGGCTGATGAAACCTTTCATTCATTAAAATTGAAGAAACCATGAGCATATATAAACAGCAAGCAAGTTGGATTAATCTCAATTTAACCAACCTGTTTAGGGGGACATCTCTCACAGTAAACACTGCCAGAGTTTGTACGATTAACCATCCGAAAGCCAGATTTGCAAGTGCATGAGCAACCTAAAGTCAAATCTGGGTGTAAATTCGTGCTTTATAACTAGACCACTTGGTTATCGTTCCTTGTGCGCAACGTACGTTAGTAGAACTTTTCTACTAGCTAGGTATTGCGTGTATACATGTACTGTATGTAAAACATGAAATTTGCATATGATATCGCATGCATGCGCGGATTCAATGCCTGCATGAAGAATAAGATTTGATGCTAGTTACATAGATTAATGTAAGTTACTAATCTATGCTAGTTATATGAGCAAATATATCCACAGTGTGTACACCTTTATCATTTACAAAATGTGTGTTTGAGCAAGGGACAGATAAATTCTAACTATTCTAAACATACAGTAGATGTTATAAGCCTACCTACCAGTAGCATCTGTCACTTGATATGAAGTTTGAACACCACTAGCACAAGTTTCGCAGGATAACTTTGCCACGTCGTAATACTTGCTCGCATCGCAGCTTCTAGCAGGGGTGTATGGAATTGAATGAACATACTCCGAATTTACGAGTGTAGGTTTGAAATTCCCCAAAAAAGACAAATAGAAACAAAGAACGAAAATAGAACAGCAAGGCACCATGTTCTTGTTGCCATGACATTTGTCAACAACAACTGCAATGCCATCTATCGAGACGCTAACGAACCTCGAAATTTACAGGGTGAAACAAAAATTAAGTTCTATTGTCATTTTATTCAAATGAAATCATAGTAATAATTAATCACGCAATACAGATAAATTTAAAACAAACGTTTCGATTAGAAAAAAAATATTAAATTCAGCTCTCCACCTTCTGAATAAGTCCTTTATTGGCATCTAGGATGACAATATCCCCTGTAAAAATATTAAATATAGGTATAAAAACACAAAAGTGACAAATTTAAAGACTTGGTATTTTACTGTTAAAAAAATTGGCAAAAAAATAGATCCTGCAATTTAGCATGATGAAAAAAAAAAATGTTTATGCCCCTGAAAGTGGGCAATCAATACTAACTTTCATGCTATGAGAGTTTGCCTGTTGTTCACACAACCATTCAATACAGCATACTTCAATTAAATTATAAAGTTTAATTTAAATTGCGAATTAACTCTTACCAGATTTAAATAACAAAGTTGCATTTTCTGCTGCTATGAGACAAGGCAATCCATATTCTCGAGCAACGACAGCACCTTTAACGAAATAAATGCAATTGGTTAACTAATGAAACTTGACATTAAAAAATAAACAACTGGGCTATTATATCTATTTAAACCTAACACATATTCATCAATATCATTTATAAAATATATTACCATGTGACACGAGACCGCCAATTTCGGTAACGACTCCGCCGAGCATCGGAAAGTACGGACTCCATCCGATATCTGTGGCATACGTAATGAGGATGTCTCCTTCCTAAATAATATTCCTCCAATAAATTTGCAGTTCCGAGCTATAGCTTAGAATTTGATTATTTCTACACTAACCTGAATTTCGTTCACATTGTCAAACGACGTTATAACTCTAGCTATTCCCTTAACATAGCCATGGCATACAGGATAAGCTAAAATTACAAGAAAGAAATATAATTTCAACACATATATTTAAAAAAAAATGATAGACATTATTTGAATCCTATTAAACGTAATGGCTTAAAATTCTCACCTTTTAAGGAGATAAGTGCATTGTCCGCCGGCATGTTATCTCTCGCTAATTCCTCTCTCTAAAAACGTTTAGTTTTTCAATGTCGCTTTATTTTTAAGTGCCAAACACAAGTTTAGAGATTAGATAATTTTACCGGTATAGGATATCCTTTAACCATCTCTCCAAAATGAATGTTTTCCATATAAGGATGAGCGCGTCTTCTTCTTTCGGCCCTTTTGAAAACGAATCGATTTTAATGATTTAAAATATCATGAATACGGACCTAACAAATCATTTCTAAATAATGCAGTAAAGCATTTACCTTGCAATTAGCCCTGGTGATCTAGTTCTCAACACCTGTCCAATTTCTTCATGTGTCAAGAAGAAAATGAAATCCATATCAGGAAGATAGCCCTCATTGACCATTAAATTTCCCAATCGATGGTATGATTGGCGCAAGCAGTCTTCCACTTTTATAAGTAATGCCTACACATTTTAAATATGAATAAAAATGATATGTTGAAAACATACATATTAAATTTCAAGAACTTCAATTAAATTTTATTTTTAAATTTTCTCTTTAACATTGCTTACCTTTGCCTTTTCTCGATAAACAATGCCAGCCTTGCTCCAAGAAAGCGCATAAGGCATAATCATCCTATAGGAAAATCATTTAACAATTGGGTTTAGTAAGATTCAACTTTAAATATATCCTATTATAATTTTGCACCTTTTAATAAAAGTGAGTTTGGTTCTCAATTTAGCAGCAGTTTCTTCAAAAGGAACATTAACACTGTCAATTTTCTGAATAGTGGGCAATTGCGTCAGCATTTTCTAGATTTAAAAACATTAAATATTAGTTTCGACAAACAGGATGTCATTTTTGTCGAATTACCATATTCGGGTAATAACTTACTTGAAGAATGACCATCAAGCTTTTCGGTTGCATTCCCCATGACGGACTTCTCATTTCAAACTACACAAAACGAACACGATTTGCCAACATTTTCTAACCAGCATTACAAAATAACGACACCATAAATACCTCTTTCATTCCACGATGTCCATGACGCTTGAGAAAATCTTGATATTTCTTCCCTGCAGGTGTAGTAGTGTTTTGCAACCACTTTAGCGCATCCTAAAAAAAAATGCAATCGAGTAATTCGATTTTAAAATTTTTTTACATTCAGAAAAACATGATAATTAATTAATGCAGACCTCTGGCGACATGCTGCAGAATTGTTGCGTGTCGATGTTTTCCGAAATAGATATGGCAAGTTGCTACGGAAATACAGATTTTTAAATTCGAGTAAGCCGATTTTTGTATTTTAAAAAAAGTGGAGTGCGTACCTTAAGATTAAATGGCACATCACCACTCTCTGCACCATTGCAGCTTCCAACAAGGGAAGCAAAATCATTATAATGATCCAAAGTATAGTCTATAACACCGCAGGTAAAACAATTTCAATGCAAGTTAATATAAATTTCAAATTATTTCCGTCAAAAATACCTTTACTGCCAGCAGAGAGAACGTTCAAAACAAGAAGATTGCAAAAATTTGAACCCATTGTCACTTTGATGTGATTCATTAAGATCTGAAACAATTCAAAACAAGTTTTTAGTAACGATAATTCGGTTATTTTGGATGTCAACAAAACTTTTATTCCTTACATGTTCAACCAACATAAACCGCTCCTCGATTATGTTGTAGGCTTCGATTGCGGTCTTGGCATCGGCAGCATAAACCGGTAAATTGGAATAAAATTCCGGAGCAGTTTTTAAAAAGCGCATGCCTTTATACATTAACTAGAAAACAATTTTTTAAATTACTTTCCTTCAAACTAAATTCAATTTGGACACTTTATAAAGAGTATTTTTTTACGAAGCACCGTACAGGAATTGGAAACACGTTTGCAAAAAGCTTTCCAAGAAGTTTTCCAACAAATCCCGGTTTCTCGAACCTCTCCAAAGCTATTTCCAGGACATCATCATCGTCCAAAACCCTTCCGTAGTACCCCAATTCAAAACCTTTGGTTGAACTGGATTTCTCGCTATCCATTGGACTCCATGACTTTTGCTATAAATTAAACAATTTATTTAAATGAATCAACAGAGATGTCATGCTACCAAACATTAGAAACAACACATCAAAACTAATTGTTTAAATATATTTGCACTAACTTACTGAAATTTGATCAAAGAATACATGATTGTAAAAAAAAGCCAAGCCTTGGCCCAGAGATGGATCATATCGCGGGTGAGCTATGGGTGGCAACCATCCACGCTACAAAACACAAATAATGTCGTTAAATGTACTTGTCAAACATTTTACGCATAAAATGATGATTTTAACTAACCATAAAGCACACTCCATGCACCCTTCTATCGCAAGTTATAGATAGCGGGGTATTGGATCCAGCCATCACCTCCCTAAAAAACCAAGAATCATAAATTTCGGTTCCTATACAAAACATGCAGCTTCATTTTAATCTACATTTAAATATTACGCAGTTTATTCTCACCCAATGTTTGCCGTCGTATAACGCTCGTGGTCAGTACGCATGCCAGAATCAAATTCGTGATAGATTTCGTGGTCCATTATCATGTTGCCAGTTGTTACGGGCCGAGACTAAATATAAACGTTTCAATTAATGCGACAAATGCTCGAAATAAATCAAGGTAGGCAAAATTAAATAAAATTATCTATCAGCTTTTAATAAACCGAAATCGTAATTACTTGTAAAAGATATAACTGATTGCCGCGAAAGGCCCATTCAATATCTCTGGCATTCCCAAAAGACTTTTCCAACAAAATTGCAATTTCTCCGAGCCGAAGTGCATCCTGCTCCGAAATGCAGCATTTGGATGAAGCATCGTCGGCATTTTCCATTTCCTCAGTTCCACCGTCATCTGTAAAACGAGCGCTTGGATAAAATTGCCTAATTTCCAATCTAATTCCGGAACATGATCGTATTAATGTCTGACCTGTCATAACTACTTTATTTTTCTTTCCCCCTACTTGGGTTTCTTCAATGCTAAGTTTATCATCCCATCTTCTTTTCAAAATAATGGTGTCTGGATCAGCAGATGCCGAAACAACGCTCTGAAAAAAATAAAAAAACTGAAGTACTAGAGATAAACTCCAACGCTTTCAGTAAATATAATATAAACGTATACCTCGCCAAGCCCATAGTTTGCCGTAATAACAATCGATCCCAGATTACCAGTAAGAGGATGTCTAGTAAACAATACTCCAGCAATGTCTGCTGGGACCATTTCCTGGATCACAACTCCCATTCCATCGTTAACTAGCTGACCATTTCGTCTGAAATCATAAATAATTATAAATTACAATGCTGCTATCAATACTTTCCTATTCCATATTTCAACCGAGCTTACCTTTTATATTCCACGGAGCGAAATGAAAATTGTGATGCCCAGCACTTCACTACTGCTTGGCAAATCTAAAAGATAATTCCACTTAATTACTTAAAGGAGAGCCGACCAGCGATTTAATAAAATAAAAAGTAATGCGAATTACTTGGTCTAAACCTGTGACTCCTAAAAAGGTATCGTTTTGACCTGCGGCTGAAAGTTCTTCGCCATCTTCACCTGTAAAACGTTGACATTTTTCTAACATCCTGGAGCCAAATTAGTTTTACAAGTAGCTATCAAGATTGTACGGACCTATTCCTGAAGATCTAATAGCAAATCTCATGTTTTCATAATTGTCCCACAAGAGTTCCAGGTGTTTTTTAATATCGTCTTTCAATTCAGCAGAGACAATGCTCTCGGAAAATATTTGAACGGTGCTGAAAACAAAATTTTACATTAATTTTGTGCAAGTTTACAATAATTATATTCAATAAAAGAATTATACCTTTTGCATGTTTGATCTAATTGCCCTTCTATTTTCTTCCTGAAAGAAAAATATACACATTTTGTAAAATTTGGGGAAAAAAATATTATGTTTTCAGTCAAGACTTGTTGAAACACAAAAAAAACCAAGAAATTACAGAAAACGTATAAATATGCAATATAGCTACCAAGCAACGTTCTCCAGATGTGTTAGAGCATTTGAAATTATCTCGTTCTCGTTCAAATGCTTCTCGAACGCATATTTTGTAAGGCACATTCCTTTAGGAACAACAAACTGAGAAAAAAAAAACACCTTGTAATCATAATAATTTTAAATATCTTTTCAAAAAATCACAAAACAGAATAAATAATTATACATCATTTTCTGCCTTTGGCATCATCGTCATAAGTGCCAACGAAGCCCCTTTACCACCCACAATTCTACTGCTTTGAGAAGCCACATTGTCGTGGAGCGTAACGATAAGTTCATTGTTGAAAATAACCTCGTCTAAGTACAAAATAAACATATTTTTAAATCTTAATTTTGCACAAAAAATTAACTATACAACTCACCTGGTTCCTTAATATGAGGCAAGGAAATTGGTCTTTGAAACGGTCGTTTACCCAGAAATGGGCGTCCACATTCAATAAAACCAAATCCGTCCCGGCCATTTATAGTAAACTTAATTGGTCGAATAAATACTTCACATTCCCAGTTATAACCTCCGTAAATTTTGAATCCTTCATCCAACGATGAAACAATGTTGAACTTCTCGTTGCCTAATTCATTGAGTAAAATTACGTTCAAATGGAGAGTAAAATGTAGATCATAAAATAGATTTAAACGTTAATTGACATACCTGAAGACACTGTTAGATTTAATTTATCGGATTCATGTTTTGAGGAAAATAAGTCTCCTATCGATTTGTTCATATCACTTATTGGACATAATTTTCTGTTGCACGGTGGTGAAATGCATCCGACAATTACGCTATTATATTTCAAAAATTCAAAGACAGATTTTTAATAGTGGCCAAAATAAGCGTTCGGTAAATATGGTAACTTAATTCAACTTACTTTTCCAGATGTGTTGATGTATTAATAACTTCAATATGAAGAGCCTTGCCATCCTGATACACAGAAATGAACACATATATGAAAGCCCACTATTACGCGATAATTAAGCTTGCTTCGAATGAAAATGCCACTCACATTTGCCAAACCTTTGATAGAGAACCTCCCTTGAATGCTCCCCCAATCGGAAACACCTATATGGAAACTCTGCATTATATCACTATAAATCTTTATAATGATGCCTGCACTCAATCAAAAAATAAATTAAGATATCATATACCGAATTTCCTTTCCTTAGATCCTCTAAGAATCATTTTGGTTTCTTCACGCCCCTCCAAATGCAAGAAACCGTCAAAATGTCCAAACTGCTCGTACATTTCTACAGGAGAACTAAAAGAAGAAAATGTTCAAAATTATTTTTAAAAAAATAATGATGAATTAAAAAAAAAACAAGCAATATACACTGAACAAACCTGATTAACTTTTCTAAACATTCCTTATCTCTCCAGTCTGCCTGAGCCAAACATCCAGCCATCATTTCAATGGGAAAATCATCATTAAAGGCATAATAAAATGAAAATGGATGCCATCTACAAAGCAAGACCATTTCAGTAATATTTTATTATGTCAAATGTATGCAATAAATTCGATAACATACGTAAAGGTAAATCTAGCATTGATGACATCTGAATAGTCCTCCTCCCATTCATTTTGAATGCCTTTTCTAAAAAAATTAGCATCATACTTGAATTAAGGATCAAGTTCAAATGTTAAAAGTAAAGAAAACTTAAAAACTATACCTAAGCAAGCCATTAAATGTTATCCGGCATCGTCGCAGTGGTTCGTGGATCTCAAACGTGAGTCCTGCCGCAGAAAAACTGTGCCCATTAGTATTATATACGTAGAGATCGGGTTGAGCAGGGAGTTGAAACTCTTCTCCGGTGGACAATCTCAGGTATAAGAGAACTTCAGAAATACGACCGTGGCGCCGGGACAAATTTGTAATTAGCAAATTTCCCTGACTGTCCCCTCCCCATATTGCAATCGAATCCAAAGCCTAAAAATATAAATTTTATGTAGCAATTCAAATTCAATACTTTTTCAAAAAAACATTTAGTATAGCACCTTGATTTCTTACATGAGCATCTTCAGGTAGTTTTCTTGGACTTTCTCTTAACCATGTTTCAGGCAAAGATACTATACCCAATTTGCCCAAATCCGATGAGAATTTGTCGAATGCAAATGTTGGTGGTTGCTTATTCTTAAAACGCTTCACAATTTCATAGGCAATTAGAAATTTAATTTTATATAAAACGGAATCTACAAAAGAAAGATAAGGAAGCAATTAACTAATGCACATTGTTAAAAATGATTAATAATATTATAATTGTTATACATGTATGTTTAATTTAAAATAAAAAAATAAACTATAGGCGAATGAAAATAATAAATATTGTACAAACTTGCAAATTTATATGAAAAAATAGATCGTTTTTGAATTGAGTATGAAAAAACTATTTCTTATAAATAATAGAATTTAAGGTAAAAATTGAAAATTTAGAAGTCAGTCGAGAAGTCATTTCATTGCACTTTGACCGGTTTACAAAATGATAAAAGATTATGGTTTTGTACAAATAAAGCATATCTTATCTGGCCAAACGTTACTATATGCTTTTTCTAAACATTCCTAAATATAAGGGACACTACTATTAAATACAATGTACATGTACATGCAATGTATGCTGAGCATAAGTTAATGACAATTTATCCATAATCGAAAATTTTGAAATTACCTGAAAGATCTAACGTTACATTCATTACATGTACATTTAGGCTATAACAGGTAACCATGTGTTTTTAACAATTAAATACATAAAGAGGACAAAATAAATTTAAAGCAAAATATTTCTTTAAAATGTTTACCTTTCTGAGCTGCTGCTCCAAAAATTGTTTTTACCAGCCAGCTAATAATTAATAAAAAAACTCTTTTTATCCCCATGACAGTATAAATTTAAAAGAACCAAATCTCAGTACAATACACCATGTGGCATGTTCCGCAAACGAAAATTGAATGATTATTTTGTGAATGACCAACTTGTACTAGAGGGTACTAAGTTCAAGAGTGTTATCAAACTTGATTAGGAAACCTGCAATATCATTATTTGCAGGTATTTATCTCAATTTTGGAATAATATTTGCGCTCAAACTGCACCACAATTCTTGATAACCCAGTGAGTTTTAACAAATATTTTGCAGACATAACTTTTTAACAATAGCGATTAGATAAAGATAACAGGTCATTCTAGCTAAATAATCATAAACCACCTTGTAAACAACTTAAAAGTCAATGAAACATTTTAATTTGCATAATAGTCCTAACGAATTTTAAACGAGGGGCACAATTTTAAATAAATTCTCTCCTCCACATGGCACATATTCCTGCCAGAAGTGAATTTCCATTTCACGTTCGATATTTGCATAATTAATTTTTAATATTAAACTTAAAAATTGAACCTTGAGAAAATAATTGATGTTCGAAAAACATGTTCACAAACAGCTAGTAAATGCATTTTATTTTAAATCAGGAGTATTTTTTAATTTTGACCAACTCATTAAAAAAAAAAAAAACGCAAAATTTTAAGCAAAATTTTTATAAAATTTGTCTCAATTTTAATGAGATTTACAAGAGAATCGGAAAGTACTTTATTATTTCATGCTCCCGTTACAATCCATGCTAACAAACAATTTTCTTGTGCTAACTGTGCATGCATACTGTACGAGTTTCCAGATCTCCTCCATCCCCCACCACCTTTCAAAACACATACAATATGAATAAAATTCATATTTTGTAAATAAACCAGTAAAACTACTGCTATACAGAGAAACTTCGATTAACCATAAGTTTGTTGACCATAGTTCGCCCCAGATGCATAAAAGATGCGCAATTTTTCAATGTTGCTTCTGCATCTGATGATCATATAAGTGTCAAATCTTAAAAATTAGCGAATTCTGGCCTGAAGAAACAGATTATTTTTGTATTTACATTATCAGTCTATTCGATTAAATGTATGACCCTGACGGTTAATCAAAGCTTCACTGCATTGCTTAGGCACATACATGTAATTTAGGTTTGCAGAACTTTGCTATTGTATTAAAAAATCTTCAGAAAATCCATCTAAATAAAAAAATAAGCCGTGTGATTTATTTGTGTGAAATAGCTTATCTTCATTTTCAACTAAGTAGGCAAAACATTCCCGTTTCTTGGAAATCCTTTATAAAGAGTAAAAAGTCCATGATTAATTGTATTGTCTTACCGTCTTATCAACTTCTAATAATACAAACTGACCTTTCTAAACGAGCTTTTAATGCCTGCAACGAGACGATGGTAGACTGCAATTTTACTTGGAGCATGTTTAGTTTTGGAACCTAAAATGACAAACCGGGGTTATACAATTGCAGGGAAAACAAACATTGCAAGTTTCCTTTGCAAAATGCTTGGACAAACTAACGCATTTCATTATTATACGCTCGTATGTCTAATATAAAATGGAGATCGAAAGGAAATTATCATCATACAAAAAGTATCGTTAACGAGAAAATCATTCACCGGGTATGTCTCAGGAATTTTGGTTGACCCCGGGTTTCTCTAACAAATAAAAACCCCAGAAAACAATAAAAAAATTCTCCGGATATATATATGTATATATATATCGCATGGGGTGAGGTTGATATCTGAAAATAAAAACCTCAGCAGGAATTTACACTCGGAAGGAACTT
>JAQGCC010005519.1:0-11411 GCA_034698905.1 Xestoiulus laeticollis
CACGTCCAGAGTGTCTCAGGGATGAAGACTGTCCAAATGACAAGGCTTGCTTTGACAAAACCTGTCAAAATCCTTGCGTTTTACGACAGCCTTGCGGAGTTAATGCAGAATGTGAAGCGGTTGACCACAGCCATTCTTGCACATGTCTTGAAGGTTATGTTGGCAATCCTTGGGTACAATGCATCAGAGGTAATTTTTAAGCTTATTGCTACAGTAACAAAAAAAAAAGAAAATATGCAGTCAAAATTATATTCATTTCAATATCTGTTTTTGTGTAAAAGTCCCTCCACCCACACCTGCTTCACCACCACCCACACCAAGACCAGAATGTCGCACTGATGAAGAATGCCCCGACAATAAGGCTTGTTTCGACCTAAAATGTCAGGACCCTTGCGAAGTCCGTCGCCCTTGTGGCGTTAACACAGAATGCAGAACCGAAGCCCATGTCCCCATATGCACTTGCTTGAGTGGATATGTAGGAAATCCATTAGTCCAATGCATCAAAAGTACAATTTCTTACATTTACTCGTCTTCTTTCCTTTTTTTTTTTTCTTATCTTCTGACACTTCTAAACTTTCATAATATCACAGCACCTCCACCTACAAGACCTTCAGATCCATCAACCCCACGTCCTGAATGTTTAAGAGATGAAGACTGTCCGAACGATAAGGCTTGCTATGATCGTAGATGTCAAAATCCTTGTATTGTCAAACAATCATGCGGTGTTAATGCAGATTGCAAGCCAGTAGATCACAGCCCAACTTGCTACTGTCTTCCTGGATACAATGGCAATCCATGGGTTCAGTGCATCAAAGGTTTAGACATTTGCCACTATGACAACGACAGCAACAACTTTCTAACTCGCGCATTTCTTAATACTTTTCTTCAATCTTTCTTTCTTCATAGTTCCTCCTCCTACACCTCCACCAACTGTAACTCCTCGTCCAGAATGTCGCAAGGACGAGGACTGTCCTAATGACAAAGCTTGTTTTGATAACTTTTGCAAAAATCCATGCATTGTACGCTCACCTTGCGGAGTGAATGCCGAATGTAGGCCCCAAGACCATCTTCCGGTTTGCACTTGTCTACCAGGCTACCAAGGAAATCCGATTTTGCAATGCACCAAAGGTAAATTTTACACAGCACAGCAAATAAGCGAACTCCACACCCGAATTGCCATAAACATCTCTTCTAAACCCTTTCTGAAACAGTTCCTCCTCCAACTCCTGCCTTTACAACTGCTAAAACGCCACGACCAGAGTGTCTCAGAGACGAAGACTGTCCTAATGACAAGGCCTGTTATGACAAGACTTGTCAGAATCCTTGCATTTTGAGGCAGCCTTGCGGAGTTAATGCAGAGTGCAAAGCGGTTGACCACAGCCATTCTTGCACCTGCATCGAAGGCTACATCGGAAATCCTTGGGTGCAATGCATCAGAGGTAATTTAATTTTTATCAAACACAAACATGAAATATGCAATCAAAACATATCATTTCAAATTCTGTTTTTGTGTACAAGTTCCTCCCCCTACACCTGCAACTCCCCCACCTACGCCAAGACCAGAATGTAGGATAGACGACGAATGTCCAGATCATAAGGCTTGTTTTGACCTGAAGTGTCAGGATCCATGTGAAATTCGTCGTCCTTGTGGCGTTAACACGGAATGCAGAACTGAAAATCATGTTCCCATTTGCACTTGCCTTCGCGGATACATTGGCAATCCATTAGTCCAATGCATCAAAAGTAGGACTTCTTACATTTTCTCATTAACCTCTATTTTTTCTTATCATCTGACATATGTCTATACTTTCATAACACCACAGCACCTCCACCTACACCAAGACCTTCAGATCCTTCAACCCCTCACCCAGAATGTTTGAGAGATGAGGACTGTCCTAATGACAAGGCATGCTTTGACCGCAAATGTCAGAATCCTTGTCTTGTCAAACAGTCATGTGGTGTAAATGCAGATTGCAAACCAGTAGACCATAGCCCAACCTGCTACTGCCTTCCTGGCTACAATGGCAATCCATGGGTCCAATGCATCAAAGGTGCCAACAAATGTCTATCTCCCATATAACATCCTCACATCTCCATTTTATAAACTATTCTATACCTTAATCTTTATCTTCTTTCTTAGTTCCCTCACCTACGCCTCCACCAACTGTTACACCTCGACCAGAATGCCGCAAAGATGAAGATTGTCCAAATGACAAAGCCTGTTTTGACAATTTCTGTAAAAATCCTTGCGTTGTTCGCTCGCCTTGCGGAGTGAATGCAGAGTGCAAACCCGTGGATCATCTACCTATTTGCACCTGTCTACCAGGTTACCAGGGAAATCCAATTTTGCAATGCACCAAGGGTAACACAATCACTACTATTGTTGACACATATTCTTTCTATTTTGTTCTTTTCTACATTTTCTCTTCAATTTTCCTATGTAGTTCTTCCTCCAATACCTTCTGTAACTCCTCTTCCAACACCGAAACCTGAGTGTCTCAGAGATGAAGACTGCCCGAATGACAAAGCATGCTATGACAAAACCTGTCAGAATCCATGCACACTAAGACAACCTTGCGGAGTAAATGCAGAATGTGAAGCCATTGATCACAGCCATTCTTGCACGTGCCTCAAAGGCTATGTAGGAAATCCATGGGTACAGTGCATCAGAGGTAATTTGTATTTCAGCAACACATTTATGAACTACACCTTCAAAACTGTTTCTCACCATCTGTTTTTTCTGGTTAAGTTCCACCTCCTACCCCTCCCACACAACCACCAACACCAAAACCAGAATGCCGTACTGACGACGAGTGTCCTGACAATAGGGCTTGTTTTGACCTGAAGTGTCAGGATCCATGTCAAGTGCGTCGTCCTTGTGGCGTTAACACGGAATGCAGAACTGAAAATCACGTTCCCATTTGCACTTGCCTACGTGGTTACATCGGCAATCCTTTAGTCCAATGCATCAAAAGTAGGACTTCTTGCATTGATTCATCTTCCTTCAATTTTCCTTGTCTTCTTACACGTCTAAACTTTCATAACACCACAGCGCCTCCACCTACACCAAGACCTTCAGATCCATCAACCCCTCGTCCCGAATGTCTGAGAGACGAAGACTGTCCAAATGACAAGGCATGCTTTGACCGAAGATGTCAGAATCCTTGTCTTGTCAAACAGTCATGCGGAGTAAATGCAGATTGTAGGCCAGTAGATCATAGTCCAACATGTTACTGTCTTCCTGGATACAATGGAAATCCATGGGTCCAGTGCATCAAAGGTGCTGACCAATCCTTGCCTAATCTTTTTTATTGCACACACCTTTCTTAATGCTTTCTTCTTCAACAACTTTGTCTTTCATAGTTCCTCCACCAACACCTCCACCGACAGTAACTCCTCGACCTGAATGCCGTAAAGATGAGGACTGTCCAAATGACAAAGCCTGTTTTGACAATTTCTGTAAAAATCCCTGTATTGTCCGTTCACCTTGCGGAGTGAATGCCGAATGTCGGCCTGTCGACCATCTTCCGATTTGCACTTGTCTACCAGGTTATCAAGGAAATCCCATTTTGCAATGCACCAAAGGTAACTAACGTGCAACACACTTGACATCCACATCTTGAAACTTTTCTTTCTGTCTACATATCTTAACCTTTCTGAAACAGTTCCTCCTCCAACTCCTGCCTTTACCACTGCTAAAACACCACGTCCAGAGTGTCTCAGGGACGAAGACTGTCCGAATGACAAGGCTTGTTATGACAAAACCTGTCAGAACCCTTGTACCTTGAGGCAGCCTTGTGGAGTTAATGCAGAATGTGAAGCGGTTGATCACAGCCACTCTTGCACCTGCCTTGAAGGCTACATCGGAAATCCTTGGGTGCAATGTATCAGAGGTAATTTTATTTCTAAGAAAACATGAAAAATGCAATCGAAACACGTCATTTCAACGTCTGTTTTCTTTTGAAAACAAGTCCCTCCACCTACACCTGCTACACCACCTCCAACACCAAGGCCAGAATGCCGCACAGACGACGAGTGTCCTGATAACAAGGCCTGTTTTGACCTGAAGTGTCAGGATCCATGTCAAGTCCGTCGTCCTTGTGGTGTTAACACGGAATGCAGAACTGAGAACCATGTCCCTATTTGCACTTGCATCCGTGGATACGTTGGAAATCCCTTAGTCCAATGCATCAAAAGTAGGACTTTTTACATTGATTTATATTTCCCTTCTTTTTCTTGTCTTCTTACACATTTCAACTTTTATAACACTACAGCACCTCCTCCTACACCAAGACCTTCAGATCCATCAACCCCTCGCCCCGAATGTTTGAGAGATGAGGATTGTCCAAATGACAAAGCTTGTTTCGATCGAAGATGTCAAAATCCTTGCCTAGTCAAACAATCTTGTGGTATTAATGCAGATTGCAAGCCAGTAGATCATAGTCCAACATGTTACTGTCTTCCTGGATACAATGGAAATCCATGGGTCCAGTGCATCAAAGGTGCCGACGAGGGTCAATAACTTCCACACAATGTTCTCACTTGTACACTTCTTGACCTTTCTTTATCTTCCATCTTAGTTCTTCCACCTACACCTCCACCAACAGTAACACCTCGTCCAGAATGTCGCAAAGACGAAGACTGTCCTAATGACAAAGCCTGTTACGATAACAAGTGTAAAAATCCCTGCATTGTCCGTTCACCTTGTGGAGTGAATGCGGAATGTAAGCCAGTCGACCATCTCCCAGTTTGCACTTGTCTTCCAGGTTACCAGGGAAATCCTATCTTGCAATGCACCAAGGGTAATATTACCGTTGCATCAATTGCAAGTCAACTTTGATTCTGTTTCCATTTCTTCATTTCTTCTATCTTTCCTTCAACCAGTTCTTCCAACACCTTCCATAACGACTGCTTCAACACCACGCCCAGAGTGTATTAAGGACGAGGACTGTCCAAACGATAAGGCTTGCTATGACAAAACCTGTCAGAATCCTTGCACTCTACGACAACCTTGTGGGGTTAACGCAAACTGTAAAGCTGTTGACCACAGCCATCATTGCACGTGCATTGCTGGTTACACAGGAAATCCATGGGTTCAATGCATTAAAGGTAATGCAGACCGACTATTGTGCAAATAAAGTCTTTGTCCATAAGATGCAACAGACATATTGTCAGAGTTGTCTAACAAAGGTGTCTTAACATATAGACTATCGTTACACGGATGCTTGTCATGTCTGTCATATGTTACGGGTGTCTTGCAACAGTGATCTTGGCACTAACCAATTGTTACATGTGTCTTGTCGGAATTGTCCGACGCAGATGTCTTGGCAAAAATCTTTTGACATTACTATAGAGTCCACGTGGTTATGCCTAAGGAACCCCAACTCAATCTTGTGATGCATGTTCAATATACTGTTTAATCAATGTTTGATATTATCTTCAGGTGCTACGAAGGAACATTTCTGTAATCCGATCATCCATTTCAACAATTTACCTTGTGTTCTTTCAGAAATTCCTCAACCACCATCACCTCCAACGGCTCCTCCTCCAGAATGTCGTAGGGACGATGACTGTCCAGCAAACAGAGCCTGTATTGACAGCAGATGTCAAAATCCTTGTACCGTCCGTCAACCGTGTGGTGTCAACAGTCAGTGCAAACCGATTGACCACTTGCCGGTTTGTTCTTGTCTACCTGGCTACCATGGCAACCCTCGCATCCAATGCACCAAAGGTAGGAAGAAGACTGGCAACTTTGACATTAGCTTCTTGTTGTTGGGTCTGTGTTGCCAACTTTGTCACGGCCCAATGTTACCATGGACTTTATTGGTGACATTGCCGTTGTTGTTGTTGTTGTTGTTGTCCCTTGTCTGGTTTGCTGGTTTAGCGTTGAAATGTCAAGTACTGACATCGTGTACATTGTGCGTTTTGACATGAAACTGACATATTTGACATGAACTTCAATGTGGCGTGTTTTTGTTTGTAAATGTTGTCAAGCCACCGAAGAAGTTTAGACTCTGGCAGTCATTTGTGTCAAGTCTTGTTGTCTTACCATTTTGTTGTCGTTGTCCAATCCTTGTGACAATCCAGCAGAGCCATTGTACCAAATGGAAGCTAACTATAACATGTTCCATAACTTACATAACACCAACACCTTTGACATTAACCAATCCCTTCCTCTCCTCCGTGTCTGTGTTGACATCTTTTGTCATTTTATCTCATTTGTGATGTGTCAATCGACCCTCTTAATTTCTTACCACCCTAATCCATGTTTTGCTGTTAATAGTCTTGACAATTTCTTGTCTACAGTAGATACATCAATTAGACCTCCTCCTCTTCTAGCAATGGACAGCACCATCAATGACGTGCTTGACTCGACTGCAATACCACTAACCTCCGGGTTCGCATTTGCAATTCCAATTGTTCACAAACACAAATTTCATACCCAACTGTCCTTTCAAGAAGGGCACATTCCAGAGTACGGTATTTCGAAACACATACAAAGTGAAATGACATCGAGAAGTTTAGGAACAGAACAAGACTGTCCTGGTCGCTCTTGCAGGATGAAGCATTATACCAGAACAGATGCCCATGCCAGAAGCACTATAAAGGACTTAAAAGAACAAAGCCTGTTTAAGAATACGATGTCATCTGACAAAGTCGCCTTCCGGGAGAAATATAAAGAAGCCTTTGGACAAATATGGACAAAAGTTGTCAAGAAGCCGTCGTCGGGTATGACAACAAAAGATAACTTGTTGCATCATCAGAAGCTAATGTGGTTCAATGGCAATGACAATGACTCTGGTGCAGATGACATCCCAAGAGCATCTCAGAAACTTAGGGTTAAGCGTGCAGCTGCTGCTGCTGTTGCAAGAACAAGCATCCTTGAAGATGATAATGCAAAAGTTAATGGTGATGAGACTCTCCTAGAAGTCAGCGATGGTAGGCCAATGGTAAATGGCAACAAGGTCGAGTCAAGGCAGACTGACATCTTCGGCATGGACCCAGATGTAAGCCCTGGACATATTGATGCCCAGAGAGCAATTCACGTTGTGTCTCTCCTCATTCTTAAGCTGGAAAACGCACCAGTAACAGACACTGATTGCACCATCGTATGTCCTCCATCAGGTGAGGCATGTTAGCAATTTCGCACTGCTGTAAACCAGCATGGCACTGCATGGTAAAGGATGTATAACTCTCCAGCGGTTCCCATCAACATGACAACCCTACTCAATTCCAGAAGTTGCTTGCTTGTCCCAGAAAACACTAATTGGAGCACTGAAAATCAAAGACCAAAAAGGACTCTTGCAGCAATGTTTCTAAATTATCTAATGCAGTATCGTTTGCTAAGATGTCACTTGCATTATTGTTTGCAACAATGCTCCTAATGTCAGTTGCAGTGTCACTTCTGCAATGGCTCTTCAGTATCACTTGCTGTATCATTTGCAACAATGGCGCTGTAGTATTTGTCACTGCAGTGCCACTTGCACAACAATGTCCTTACGATATAACCTGAAGAAACATTTGCAACCATGTCCATCAATGTCACTTGAAGAAACATTTGCAGAAATGTCACTGCAATATCACCTGAAGAAACATTGCAGCAATGAGACAGCTGACTTGAATGGACTTCAGTGTTTATATCCTCCCTCTAAAACAAGGAATTTTAAAAAGCTGGTTATCACCACGACTAACGACGCTCCACAGCACCTTGCATGCGACACCTCTTCCATGGCCAAACACCTGCTCTTGCACCCTAACAAAAGCTTTTCTACATCTAGTCTTTCTACTTTCTTTAATTTATTTCAACTTTCAGCTTCAAATGACGAAATTTCTACCACTGTCCAAACACAAGAGACTGCGCCAACACCCATGACATCAACCAATCTATCCTCTTCTACTCAACTTCCTCCAACTTTCTCCACAATTCCCGCTAGTCACACCGATTATACCAAAGATGACGAATCCACCGACCACGAGAGTATTACAGACAGTATTAAAGGCACATTAACCAGTATTACCAGAGAGGACAGTTCTTCGGAAAGTGTCCCTGCACAATATTTACCAAACACGACTGCAGTGCCAATGACAGAAGCAGCGAATGCCACTGTGGATTCCATGACAGCTACTGAAGACATTGTTACAATGGCATATAGCACTGCTGAACCGGATACTACCACAATCATGTCATCACAGCCCGGCAGTACATCAAGGAATGAATCTATGATGACAGCAGCAACATTGACATCGGTAGACGTGACTGAAGATGCTGAATCGATAACTACAACAGTACAATCTTACAACGATACAGAGACTGACAAAACCAATGACAACCTTCCCATCACGACTGATGCGGATGCTGCGACTTCCGTAAGTTCTTCGACGGAAGACGATATCTCTAACGCTACCACTGTCTTGACTTTGGTTGTCACCAAAGGTAAACTCTTACAACCTTTTTTTATACCACCTAATGTCAGATTTCACACTTTACCATGAATGAAAATATTCGATGAGCTCCATCAAGGTCGATAACAACGTAAAACTTGCTAAACCAGACAAGGATTTCAATAACACGACAGATAAAAACACGTGCACACAATCGCTTATAAGAACGTCATTCATTTTCTGCCTGTGTCATGACATGGACTTTGACAACAAAAAAATCAAAGTCCAACTTGTCGATTTTCTGGCAATGGCCAACTGCTCTTGAAAATGAATGACGTTAGCCTTCAAGCGAGCAAACTCATTGTCTTGAAGAACACGAAGCATGCTTGTACTTTAATATTCCCTTTGCCGCTGACACATTTTAGAAGTCGTAACAGTGCCGCCAAAAGGTTGTACCAGAAACTCCCAATGTCCAAAAGACCGCGCTTGCATAGAAGGCGATTGCCGCAGTCCTTGCACTGCCCTGCCCACCAGCCCTTGCGGACAGAATGCCATTTGCGACGTCTTCGACCATGTGCCAATCTGCAAGTGTCCTGACAGGTTCATCGGAGATCCTCAAGTTCTCTGTCAAAAACGTAAGCATGAGCCTCTCACCCAATAATGCATGTTGTGTCGTTGTCCAATCGCAATGTTAAAAGAACGTGACACGTCCATAAATCCAGAAGTTAAAGAATGCCGATTACATGATGGTATACAGTGAAACCTGTGAATAGCGCTCCCCATTGGGACCGAACCATGGGGTGTGCTACTTGGAGGGATGTGCTATATGAAGGTTTAGCTAAAGTGATGAACATAATGAATCGGATATTATTATCCTAATGAAGATGCACAAATATATATGTTACAATTTTAAATGGTTTTTAATATAAACAAAACCGAAAAATACATGCATGTATATAGAACGGATATAAGCTCGTATTCAACTGCATCTATGTAGATGTAGCCATTTTTACTTTATATGCATGTACATGCATGTATCGAAATACCTTTTCTAAATAGTAAACATGCATTCACTATGCTAATGTATTTCATTTGACATTTATCGCCCTCATTTTGGGACTTCCCATTGGGTGAAATGTCATTGTTGCATGCTTTGACGTACGCTCTTCGCAGGTAAAATCGTGATTTTGTTCCAAGAAACCAGTGCGCATGTCGCGTTTCGCAGGAAATGCGCTATATAGAGGTAGTTTGATCTATAAAATCGATCCGTGCCGACTGCGAGGCTGCACTGCTACTCCCAGGTAGTACGCTATAAGGAGGGCTCTTATTCGCAGATTTCACTGTCATGATCTGCAGCTGGTGGCAAGTGTTCTCTGTAGTAAACTTAGACATTGTCCATTCTTTTATAAAAATTCTTAATTCCCTCCAACAGCGGAATGCTCCAGTGATTCTGACTGTCCAGGCGACAAGGCCTGCATCGACACCTACTGCAGAGACCCCTGTCTTCTTACCACTTTCTGCGCTCCGACGGCAGAATGCAAGGCCGAGAAGCACAGAGCCGTATGCCGCTGCCCCATTGGCTACCGTGGCGATCCCTTCATCGTCTGCAAGAAGATTGAATGCACCAAGAACGAGGATTGTCCTTCAGATCGTGCTTGCGTCAACGAAAAGTGTGAAGATCCATGCGCCCTGAAGCAACAATGCGGCACTCACGCCCGCTGCCTGGTGATCAACCATGCGGTGCAGTGTTCTTGTGACCCACCGTGGACGGGAGACCCCAAGAGACAATGCATCCTCAGTGAGTATCGCTTCCCCAACAACAAGGGTTTCGTTGCCATTCCAATAAACCCCATTGTGTTCGTTTAACAGTCAAACGAGGAGAATGCGACACCGATGCCGACTGTCCGAGCAGCTTGGCCTGTATCGCCGACAAGTGCCAGAACCCGTGCAATGTGCTTCAGCCGTGTCATCCGGAGACCCAGTGCAAGGTTCTGGACACCGTGCCTTGGAGGACCATGATCTGCATCTGTCCAGCAGGGTACATCCGAAGTGCCAGCGGAGGATGCGAAAAGAGTATGAGGATTTTATCTGAATTTGCGGACGTGTGAGATTTTTAACGATGCTGATTGTCTTTTTTCTGATATGAACTAGTCAAACTGCCAGCCCCAGAATGCACCAAGGATTCAGACTGCTCTTTGGACAAGGCTTGCATCGAAGGACAATGTCGTCAGTTCTGCCAGTTGTCGAGTCCTTGCGCCGGCATTTGTCAAATGATTCAACACCGACCGTCGTGCATTTGTCCGCCGAAGCACTTTGGCGATCCCCGTGTAAAGTGTTATCCAGGTGAGAATGCCGGCCGACACTGCATGTCGCCAGATAATGCAGCATTCCAGAGTTGTTTAAAAATAAGTCTAAATCTGTTTTTTTTTTTTTTCCAGTTGAATGTGAGAAGGACGAAGACTGTGGCACGCAAGAGTCATGCTCGAAGAACCACAAGTGTGTGGATCTTTGCATCATCGGCAGTCCTTGCGGCAAGAACGCGGAATGCAAAATGGTAAACCACCAGAGCACATGCCAGTGCCTCAGCGGTTACCAAGGGGACCCACGTGCCGAATGTTTCCCGGTTGGATGCAGGAGCGACAACGAGTGTCCAGACGACAAGGTCTGTCTGACGGGACAGTGCTGGAATCCATGCCTGCAGACCACCTGCGGCATCAACACCAAATGCGTTCCGGCAAACCACAAGGCGACTTGTGTTTGCTTGCCCAGCTACAAGGGAAATCCGCTCATCATCTGCGAAAAAGGTCTGTGGTCCAACACATCTGTCGCGCTCAGTTCTTAGACATAGAATATTTACAAGGGCTGTAACTGGCCACATCAACTTTTATAATCACCAGTTGAAATTCTTAAAGAGTCCAAAGCAGTTCTAACGGTGTTCCAAATATCTCCAGGCTTTAAGGGGGAACTGAACTGCATGTTTTGCTATGGGGAAATTTTAAAACATACTTTTAAAAAAACTACTTGTTATA
>JAQGCC010005520.1:0-11409 GCA_034698905.1 Xestoiulus laeticollis
CCGAATCGGAGGTCAAACTGTGGTCAACTGCAGTTTGACCAGAGGTTAAGTTTAACCTTCGTTGGTAAAACCGGCCAGTAGCAGTGATTACATCATTGAATTATTTGTCCATGTTTAGAAACAGTTTTTGTCACTAATATTGCACTTTGTTCTACTGTTATTGTTAGTGTTACCACATACATGTAATTAGAAAACATGGAATTTTCAGGGAAATTGGTTAGACCTGGAATAGTGATTCATTTTGCAAAATTCTGGAAAATTTAGCACAAATGTTACGTTTGTTTTCACATAACAAGTTATTGGATATTACAGAAATCTTGAGATTAAACGTCTAAATTAAACTCTTATTTAAATTACTAACATAGCAATGGGGAAAACTTTTATAGTACATGTAGTTCGTATCGATACTGAGAAGAAAGTCAAAGTGGCCATTTATAGAGCATTAGGGGTACTCAAACAGACCCTAAAAGCTTAAACATGTTCTCGGATAGTCTCTTTCCAATTACCGGAAAAATGTCTACTTTGGAATTGGCCATTATTCAATTTCTTTGATCATTAGTAAATTGCAATCAATCAGAATTCGAATAAGAATAGCATATTATCATCATAAACTGGAAAAGTCACCGAAGTTTCATTTCTATGGGAACCCTGTTAAAATGTCTAAAACTATTCCAGACATTCAAAAAGATTTTTGAGTTAATATCGTTTACAGCTAGGCTATTTATTTAAATTTTACGTTATTTTTAAATTAAATTTGTATGATTATACACTTTTCTCTTAATTGTATCAACAGCTGTGGAGCAATCCTGATATTGCTACATTCACATGATGCTTATCAATATGTCCAATTTAATGAATTCCGCGTTCAATTAACGTGTATTTTTTTGAATTTGCATATCCAATTTAAATAAGCCTCGTTTCTGTTAATAATTGTGAAAGAGCCGATGAAACGATATTCTCGCATATTATGTCTGAAACCTGATTCTAGTAATTGCATATACGCTGTCTATACTTGTGCACGAATTTGCAGAGTTTGACTAACGAAATGAGTTTTAATTTGCCCATCAATCTATTGGCACCATAATGTAGTTTCAGCGAATTAATTAAAACTTTGCCATGATTTTCACATTTCAAATGCTAGCATTTTGTTGGAAGCGTGTTCAACAAGGTATGTTGGGGTGTTTACTGAAATAGGTTATCTATAACAATATTTTCCTGGAAATATTCAGTACAAATATGTTAATGGGTTACGTATTGTTATTTACAGAATTTAGAATAAAGCATTTATTTTAATGGATACATTTTTATTCTGTGCACCTCTTCGCATATACTGTACATATATTTTCAAGTTTACTTTACTTTACACAGCTGTGCATGAGACATCGCATAACATAAAATTACATATGTGTGCATGCCCTTTGGGGAAACCCGTATATGTCAACTTTAATACAACACAATCTACTTGCCTATGAATTGCTGAAAATTAAATACAGTGGAATTCGCTTATAACGATCTTCAAGGGAATTAGGATATAAGATCAATATATCCGAATTTATGAAAAAATAAAACGCATACATGTATACAGAAATACAAGTTTAAAAATGATTTAAAGGTATTTATTGCATGTTAATTAAAAAAAATCGTACAGAATAGTGAATTATTAAGCGGTTTGTTAGAGGCAATTTTGCTGGAAATTAAGGATAAATTTTAAGATTTTGTACAAAAAAATGTGAAAGCGTATATCTCAAATTGAAAAAATTATAAATCTTATATTACGCGTATTGAGAAAGCAATTAGGTTTATTCAACAATAAAGATGCATTTTAAAGTTTGTATAGTTTTTAGTTCATGTATTTTTAAATTTCAAAATTTCAACAAATATCAGCAGGGAAATATATAATTATAATTATTAATTTTGATTAAAATTTAGTTCAAAATAGGAACAATTTTTGTTCTCTGAAATTTAATGTTTCGTTTTACTTAGAAAATAAACAATACAATTAGATTTCAGATAAAAATACAACAACTTTAAGATTTTGAATAATGTTGTTATTATATTTCATGTATACATGTATGTACTTAGAGAATGGGAAAGGGGGAGGAAATTTCAGAAAATCGTTGTAGGCGAATGAAAGGATCATTTTTTGTTTAAAAATGGGATCGTTATTTCCGACATCGTAGTATCCAAACATAATTACTGTACATAGGATAACAGAAAAACCAAATTAACACAGTGCTCGGAATCGTTATACCCGAAGTATCGCTGTTACGACATCGTTATAAGCGAATTATAGACATATGTACACATTTTATATCCATACACAAGCTTACATATCCGCTTTAACGTTACACGTTCATTTCTATAAACGTGGATATGTTTTTCGTGTATTAGGTTTTTATCATTTTTGTTCTAATATACAAATTGAGATAAAACGATGCCGCTTTGTTTCCCTTATGAAAACTCTGTAGTTTGAATATTCATTTGCAAAATATCAGCTAATGGATGTTTACCTGACTACACATTCAATACAAGCTTATATTCTCTACAATTAACGTAGAGTGTTTATTTTGTACTCGGAGCTCCTAAAGTAAACAGTTTTATTCAATTATAGTTTGCAGTTTATATTGTTCTCGTTATAGAGTATATCCCAGCACTGGTATTTGTTCTCCCATCCCGCATCTTGTCCTATAAGAATAGAACTAGAAATCGATGCCAAAAATTGCTAAATTGAAAATATATATCCCTGAGGATTTGATTCCCATAATTGTTCAGGTCTGGCAGTTTCCTTATTATTTTCTTCGTAATTAAACACGAATTTATAAACTCGGAATAGCAATAACGATTTTCTGACTTCTGATTGTGACAGTTTTGGAAAATGTTGAACAAAAGCTATTCATCGACGTGTTAAATGTTTTAACTTTGTTTTTTATGACAAGTACAATACTTATTGCTCGTGACGGTTGTTTATAAAATCCTTAATTGGCAATGATGGACGAAATTCTGAAATTTAAGTTTGCTTATATAGGTAAATTCATTCGCAAACTTTGAGTTTTTATGTCTATGATTGCAAAGCTCATGAGAAAGATATTTTCCGTTTGTTCTTATTACTCGAATATGCAGGTGATATTCCTTGTTTATATTGGCTCGTTAATTATGTTTTTATATCCTAGTCGTTTACCATTAAATATACGTGTAATATGTGCAATTTCTGAATTCTGCAATTTTGTTAAGGCGTGACAACCTTTATAATAATGTATTTGGAAAACTGTGAGTTGAAACGTTAAAAATAATTTCACTTCATGTCAAATGCACAAACACAGAGTATGTCTCGATAAATTCAGTTTGCAAACTTGACTTCTCCGTTTATTTAAACAGAAGGCAATCACTGTTTACACTGGTGTTAAGCGGGTTGCCTGCTATTCGTTTTTGCCAAATGGAAGAAATGGAGAAAAGAAAATGTATGTCTAGATATTTTGTATACTTTGATACAAAAGTAGGCCTATAGTTGCATATAGTACCTAATTGCAAAACAATTAATTAAAAAAATTATTATGATCGTGTTCACTAAGATGTTATTTTTATTATGAAAACATCTGATTCACATGTAAAGCATAACAGTCTACCGTATGCATGTATGTAGCAATCCATTATTTTACCAGAATTCAATGTCAATTAATAATAGTAATCTACTGTATATTACACTATTACATTAATTTAAAAATCTTTTATCGAAATACATGTTTTCTACATGTATAAAGCTAAAACCACAAACATGAGTGTAAACATATTTGCATTTACTCAAAATTACTGTAAGTACTCAAATAAATCCACGGGGGTTTATTTAAAACTAAAGAACATTGATTTGGGGGTTTAGTATTTTTAATCCCTGAAAGTTAGTTTCAATAAATTAAAAATTACAAAAACTTACTTTGAAATAAGCATCCACGGTAGGCCTACCGGTATTTTAATTGTCTGATATTTCAACAATAAGGGGAATCCCCTATGCACTGCGCGAAGATATCAGAAAATGTGAGGCGGAGCACTTAGGGAAATCCCCTAACACCCGAGGTTTATTCGAGACCAGCGTTCATTAGCAATTACACTCGTTAACATCCCGGGATTTAATCGAGTATTTACATTAAGCATACGGTAGGCATCTAATGATATCATGCACCATTCATGAATTTTTTGTAAATCTTGCGATTTGAATAAGTTATGCTGTACGTATAATATATTCAAAATGTATCGTATGCATTTTACTAGTATATCAGTTTGATAATGGAAGTCATTGTGACATAATGTACATTATGTACATCGTTAATTGAATTCCATTAAAAGCTTTTGAAAATTGTGAAACTACGTTGCCAAATATTTGAAACTTTAATAATTAAGTTTGACTTCATTAATTAGACGTTAAACATTTTGTGGTCAGTGATGAAAAAAAAAACTTCTCAGTTCAAAAACTAAAACTAATTTTGCTTCAAATTGAGTTTCAACCCTCAAATGTGATTTAATTGACTTTGATTTGCTTTCAAGAAACGTTTTATGTGAACGAGCTCTTTAATTGCTAGTCCTCGTTGACCATGACAACGGAAACTACTGAATAAGTCTGTGGCTCTTTCAGTATAAAGATAAAATAAAAAAAAAAATGTTGAACATTATGCGTTTACAATGCTGGAGTGCAGGGTAACAAATGCCGAAGACTTATACAAACGACTAGACATGAGATTAACCTCACAAATGGTGGAAATGCTTTACAAAACACTACACAACTGCAGACGCCCACCACTTTCTCTGTTTTTTCACCAACAACGAAATCCCACCTACGCGACAAAAAATGTCTGTACGTCCATGAGGGTCGACTTGAATGAGGATTTAGCAAAAAGGACTTTGGTTTCGCAAAATCCTGTCTTGTTGTGCAGCTGCGACCCCTCGGTTTTCAAAACTCATTCATGATGACGGGCACAAAAATGGTGCAAAAATCTGTAGGGGCAATTTGACAACTGCTGTGAAATGATGAAAATCCATGTCACATTTTCAAAAAAAACCAGTTGTAGGAGCAGACAGTTTTTAAAGCCAGCGTCCTCTGAATCTATTTCGTACACACTTAACACCTTGGGTTAAAATTCAACCCAATATTGAGTGCTATATGGACAAACCAACATTGGATTAGCATTAGGTTGAATTTACGTGTAGCAACCGAATGTTGGGTTAAAGCTACCCAACGTTGGGTCACAGTTATTAACACAGGTTTTGGTTAAAATATGCCCAGAATTGAGTAAATGTGAGGTTTGTGTTATTTATAATAAAGCTATCCAATTATGAGTTTTTATATAAATAACACAAACCTCACATTTACCCAATTTTTTGCATATTTTAACCAAAACCTGTGTAAATAACTCTGACCCAACATTGGGCAACATTTGGTTGTTACACTTTAATCAACCCAATGTTTGTATGTCCATATAGCACTCAATATTGGGTTGAATTTTAACCCAACGTTTTTAGTGTGTACTGTCCAAAAGCTCTCGGCACACTAGAAGAACAGTTGGCCTGTTCAGTGCCTATGTGATAAATCTGAAACTTCATAATTGAAAAGAAATGTAAAATGTACATTTATGATGGAAACATAAATTGCATTAAAATCAAAAATAGGAATCATTGAAGTATTACCTTTTAGCAACAATTTCAATAAAATTTTAATGGTCGAAATAATAAAACGTTTCATATTCAAAAATTTACTTCAGGGTCATAAATACCAGATTTGTCATTAAATAAATGTATTGGCCACCATGCCTTTTCCACCTTGTTTTGTATTTTGAAGTAAAAAGAAGCCCTTAGTTACAGTCTTTAAAGTCATTTCCTACCTTAAAACTATACATAAAAAATTCACTGTCTCACTGTACCCCACTCCCCTATTTGTTCTAATTAGAGTGGAATCTCATAATTGACTCATAAAATCTTATTGTTAAGGGAGTCATTCCATAGAGTGCCATGCAATAAAACTCCTTTGACATTAGTGTCTTATTTGGTCCCATTGCTTGTCTCACATATTCTCAATAACTAATTAGCATGTTACATAATCTCATTATTCTCAGTTTACTATATGAGGTCTCTTGAGATTAATTTTTCATTTGGCTTCGCCTATTGTTTAAAAAATTTCTGACTATTTCCTAGTGTTATTATTTAATAAAATATTAATTTAATTAACTCATTTAAAAGGAACAACACCAAAGCGTTGCACTTCAGCATAAGTGATGCATGACCAATGACGTCACGAACCAATGCAACAAATCAATAGCTTATTTTTGTCGTCAATTATTATAACCGCGAATTTGGCGTCCATTCGCATTTTGCGGTCGTTTCCCAGTTTCCACTAGACCATAACATTATTTTATTGACTTTTTGGATGCCAATAATTTTCTAATTCGGGCACATCTCTGCTTGCATCCGCTAATAAATCGTCTATGTGTTTTCCATCAGGTCGCCCGGTGCTTATTTATGGTTCGGCGAAACTGTTGTCCTTTATGCCCTCCTGGATATAATACAAAGGTGTTTATGCCCTTCCCCGGTGTCCTAATGGGGATATAAAGATGGAATAATAATCGGCCTTCCATCTATAATGGATACGGCCGCTGCCCTATATCATTTTAAGGCCGGTTTCTGCACTTTAATAATTCGACAATGGCAATAAAATTAATTGGAAATAGCGTTTTATGTTTGCAGCCGAGATTATTATGGACAACATTAGCTCTCCAAGGTGATATTTCGTGCAATCCTACAGGATATGCTTAATTACAGCAATCGAAATTGTGCATCTCTGCTTTATTGGCTCAATTTGAGGACAGCGTTTTCATTGCTTTGTTGCCAATCATATTTCATATATAGCCTGTTGTGCATTGACATATTTAATAGCTAAGCTTAACTCTAGAGAAAGATGCCACTATAACATGTAATGTACGGCTGCTTTTGTCCATTTAAAGATGACAGCATATGTTCAACCAAACTTTTTTCAGAATTTCAAGTTGAAATACGAACGTGGGTTTTTGAGCACTTCTGACATTATATCTAGTTGAAACGGTATGTGGAAGTTTTCTAAGAATTACACCTCTTAGTTTGTTGTCAGAAGTCACAGTGGGGGGATGTCTTACCAAAAAAATTAGTGTCTGAAATAATTGTTAAAAAGTGTATTATAAGTTCTACATTTGAAGACACTTTTAGCATGTATAACTATAGTCTTACAACTAACTTATGGGAAAAGTGACTTTTAAAGTGTCCTAAAAAGGGGCCGTTTTCTAAAGAATTTGTTTTACCTAATCTGATATGGATGAAGCAAAATTCAAAGATGCGATTATTCTTTTCAGATTTTTATATGAAATGAACTTTTTATAAATTTTAAAAAGGAAAACCCCAACAAATAAGAGCGAAACAGTATAATACAACCTTATACAAGGTTATTCAAAAATAATGACCATGATAAATAGGAATACTATAAGGCCTGTCTTAAAACTGTCTGCACGTAACGTTTTGTCGTCAGTCTTAATTGATCATGACGACAACATGACGACAAAACGTTCACTGATGACCTTTGAGGGTCACTGACATCATAAAGTACAATGTAGACCATGAATAAAGCCTGTTTTAGTGATCATCAGTGGACGTCGGTTATTATTTTATCGACATATTGTCGTCATGATCATGCAAGACTGACGACAAAACGGCCAGGCTTTACGCAGCGTTATTGAAAAAAATGATTGCCATGATAAATAGGAATAAAGCTGTTTAATGCGAAATACAGAGCTATTGAAAATGGATAGTTCTTAGTCATATGACAATTTTTTCAGAATATTTTAAGAGTACAGGTATTTAGTTTTAGTCTTAAGGGTATTCTAAGACGGACAAGAAAAATTATACACCATTGTCACCTCCAACTGGTATATCTGAAACTACACAGCAAAGATGCATTGGAATTGATATGGAAGACTGATAGGAATGATGTCTTATATAGTCTTTCTGCTAAGATAAGACTTGTTAAAAGTGTCTTCAGACCAAGACTACACAAGATGGCGTTCACTTGGTACACAAGCCAGAATTTAACATCAAGAGCTATTTAACTTGCCTTACTTAATCATTCTTTGTGATCTTCTAACTCGCTCTATGAATCACAATTTATCAAGTCGGTGTTTTTTTTTTCTTCTATTTATAAGGCCGCCTTTCGTTAATTAAAAAACTGCAAAGCTGTATTATGTACGATTAGCTTTGATGAGCGGAACGAGTTTGCTGCATCTTTAATTTCAGAAAATAATTTGTCTCGTACATAGATAACAAACGAACGTTTTTCTTGGTATTGCATTTTTTAATATTTCAAAGTGTCATTGTCGTCTATGGAGCACTCCATATGGAAGAGTGCAAAAAAAAAAAAAAAAAAGTAGAGGAAATTGTTGCAACATCAATCAATATCCGAAGAATCCTTTGGTGTCACAAAAAACTCAAGCCCCTATTAAATGAGGGCTCCCTAAGCCGGCTGATTTCGTCAATTCGTGTAGTTGACACTTCCTTCCTCCCTAGCAAAATGGCAGATTAAAGTTAATCATATGTCAGTGCAACCCCGAGGTCATTGGTAAAGGCAGCAAATGTCGTTTTCGATCAAACTTTGAGCAAAGCCATGTGGAAAAAATAAGTTTTTGGCATCTATATGTATTAGCCCCAATGGTTCTTTTGGCCCTGTTTTCCTTACCCCAAGAAAAAAAAAAGCAGATGGAAGAAAATTGGGGGTTATTAAATGGCATAGGTTGGAGAATCTTGGACGTATTCCCATTGTCCCATAAACGTGTGTCGACTACCCGATGCAATTCCAAATACATTGTTACAGTCCATCGATTTCTAGTCCTAATCATGTTTTCTTATTTTTTCACGCTTCCAAAGATTTCCAAGATGGCCGCCATGAGATTTTTTTTCTCTCCCTAATCGTCATGATAATTTCTGCTTTGTTCGCTAACTCCTTTTAATTAAATAGCTTACATTAGGATCATCGCAAGAGCCTAATTACACACGTTTTCCTCACCGAAATTCCATGTAAGATTTTATTAATTCCCCAAAGTTATGTTGGTTATGTCATTGCTCGGTGATTAATTGCACCGTTTATGTAAATGCCTCGTGTGACATATCCTCGGATGACACTTGTCAAATTATGGTGTCAACAAACGACGAACCAATGGAAATCAACGAGCAATAAACAGAAATAAGTCTGGGGAAAAATCAATAAAATTGCATTCATGGCGAAATTTTAGAACATTGTTTGAGTCAATGTGAAGATCAAGATGTTATCTACATTGCATCATATCTTTTAAATTGTTTGAATTAAACTCGGGGAATTTTTTATGGATCCTTTAGCAATTACCCCCGTACCACAGTTTGCCAAATCGTCAACATCTTACCGGAGATGGAGCTCCAGGCAAGAAAAATCGAAAATATCACAGAATTCCCTATCAATATCTGTATCTCGGCAGCACTGATTGATAGGGAAAAATGAGAATTGTAATCTGGCAACATGGTTCACGTGAATTTTTTCTTATTTCGCCATTTTGAAAACTGACGTCTCAAGTTACTTCATTGACCAACCTTGATCTGTATCCCAGATGTAACTAGCTGTGGTACCAATCCCAGGACTTGAGGCGCAACTTGGTCTCAAGCTGCGCCATTTGTGCAACTGTGGTAAGGGGATTAAGTGTTTTTAGATTTATGGATCTTATCAAATTTATTATAAAAAATTAAGCCATTCAAACGGTATTGATAATGCTATCAGTTTCAAAGTAACTTGATAAGCAACTTAAATAAGCTTTAAAAATGAAACCCTCCTTGTGATTCTAGAAAAATATTACAATTAGATACATGTACATGTATGAGTTCCTAGAATAATACAGTGGATTTGCTCGATAATTAAATAAAGAGAGATGCTGAAAAGAGTGCTAATTAATAATTGAATTTAATCCTGTCTGTGGCATTTATTAAAATAGATGGTGATGAAAAAATGATTACTGAATAACTTCATAATTAAATAAATTCAGACTTAATATACATGGCGCCTGTTGAAATGCATACATGCTTTAAGCTTACATGTATATGCACATAAATCTTTGTCCACCCTAGTTAGGAAATGCCTGAAAAATTACAATAATATTTCTTTTAAAATAACTTCTATAATATTTTTAAAAGGATTATACATGTACACAAATTTCGTAATATATTGTACATTTGTACAACCTATTGAAGATAATACATGTATGTTATACTGTTCGTAGAGTGTACATGATGCAAAGTGCATGTCGAAATGATATAATGAAATGCTGAAAGGGCATTCCAAAAAATCGATTACCTGGCGAAAAAACATACATTAAAAGTTTGAAATAAACCCACATGTAGATTATATACATTATGTAGATAAGAGTTGCAGCTTTACAAACACATGTTTCGTTGTAGGGTCCTACAAAATAAGAAAGCTCAAAGATTTCACAAACGCATTTCTCTTTTTCACTAGCATGTAGGCGTTCTTTGGGAAAATGTTATCTTGTTTATTTATTTTGAAAATGCGTCCGTTTCGGTTCGTAGCATTTTCATCTCCAGTTTGTAGGTAATGCTTTAAAAGGTACGATTTAATATGTTTTCCCTGGTTTGCAAACTTGAGCTTATCGTGTCGAACTTTGTTTAAAGTTTCTACAACACTTAGAAAAGCATTTTAATGTTGACGATAGCAAAGCCCAAAGTACTCATCAGTGAGTTGCATTATTCAGAAATGAGTTTCTTTATACCGGTATTATATGTATACTACACACTAAAAACGTTGGGTTAAAATTTAACCCAATATTCAGTGCTATATCGACATACCAACATTGGGTAAACATTTGGCTGAATTTAAGCGTTACAACCAAATGTTACCCAACGTTGGATCAAAGTTATTAACACAGGTTTTGGTTAAAATATGCCCAGAATTTAGTAAATGTGAGCTTTGTGTTATTTATAATAAAGTTACCTAATTATGAGTTGATTATAAATAACACAAATCTCACATTTACCCAATTCTGGGCATATTTTAGCCAAAACCTGTGTTAATAACTGTATCCCAATTTGGGTAGCTTTAACCCAACATTTGGTTGTTACACTTAAATTTAACCCAATATTGGTATGTCCATATAGCACTCAATATTGGGTTGAATTTTAACCCAAAGTTTTTAGTGTGTAATAAGAGTAAATAAGAAATGCATATACAAGTACATGTATATACTGTATGTAATGAGCACCCTAAATAGGAAATATTGATTACTGATGTTACTAGTAACACCTTCTTCACACCGACCAAATCAAGTGCACTGATGAATATCAAGTCTTGATCGAGTTGCGCGAATCCAATCA
>JAQGCC010005521.1:0-11405 GCA_034698905.1 Xestoiulus laeticollis
CATGCAGTAGCTACAAAAATACTGCATTTTTATCAATTTTTATTTTTGTGTTATAACAAGTAGTTTTTTTAAAAGTAGGTTTTAAAATTTCATCATAGCAAAACATGCAGTTCAGTTCCCCCTTAATTTGATCATGGGTTATAATCTTACCTGTGCAAGATGTAAGAATGAAACCTGCCTCTTCAGAGTCTGGGAAAATAAAGTTGCAGCAGGAACTCTTAATTCCGCTATATTATCTGGCAGATTTTCCAATGAAGATCCAACCCAAGATTTCCAATGAACAGCGAAATTTCGGATATCACAAAGTAATCTATGGTTTATAGTTTTCATTAATTTACTTTCTTTAAACCTCGTATCGTATCATTACTTATTATAATACTTACGATTCTGACATCTCTTGCATAGTAGCTGGGATTAAGACATCATTTAAAGTCTATAGATGAAGAAAACGATTATTAATTACTCCAGAGCAAATTTAACTGAAAATCATAACTATTATTTTTACTTTATAAAGTAACCAGTCGCATGCCACTACAATATCTATGATGATCAGTTCTTCCACCAATGGTAGGAGATGATCAGGTAGCCCTTGCCAAAAATGCAACAAATAACTTTGAATCTGTCGATGAAAATAAAATCGTTAAATCATAAAATTAAAAAGAATTTGGGGGATGAATTTTAGAACATCAGCCTACTTCTTCGAAATTTCCACTAATAGCTGTATCCAGAATGCATTGACAGTGAGTTTTGTACATCATTAAAAACGTTTTCACCTGAAATGCAAGAATTCAAGAGTTAACAATTAAGTGTTTAAAAAAAAGCTTTCGTTTTTCGTGTAAAACCTTTTTATATTGACACCACTCATGACGCATTCAACGTAGAACAGTTATGCTATTGAGCGCTTTTACATTGTTTAATGTATTTTTTACATGGAAAATTGCAATTTTTTGAAGGTAGTAGTGTTAATGAACAGTACTAAAATTTGATAGATAAAAATGTTCCATGAGATTGACCAGTACACAAAATTTGAGCTCTCTAGGACGTGTGAAAGTTGGTAAATAAAGACCTCAAAAACATTGAAACAAACAAATTCCATTTCATGCCAAGTTTAATAAAAGGTTTAAAAAAAAAGCTATTAATATTTATAAATGCCCCAGTCAAGTTTATATTTTGTTGATTATATAATGTTTCAGATTTTAGCATCATCTTTAAAAGAATGCCGAACAATATATAAAATTTACAAGATCTATTTTCAGTTGTTGGTTATATAACAATTTCAAATATTTTTTTCTTGAGATTTCTTCTTATATAGCATTAGTATCATTTTTTGAATTACCCTAGACCTATTCTTGAATTTCAGAGGTTCATATGAGGGATTTAATGTAGAGTGCATTACGTTAACTTGGCAACATCGTATCTCAAAACATCGAAAAGTTATCTCAAAAGTTTGAATACACCCATTATACAAATTATAAGCATTTCCGATTACAAACTCAAGCTGCTTGTTTTACGTGTAAATGCAAGTCTGTACGCACTATAGACGAGTGTAATTTAAAGCGTAAATGATGTAAAAAAGACTGCAAAATGAGTCTAATTTCCTTTTGATAACTTATCAGGGATAAAAAAAGGAAATGGCAACTTCACAAAATAGATTGTATACATCGCACTAACTATAAACAGTCTAAATTTTATCTTTGACATAGTTTTTTGTCCATCTCATAATTTGACCTTTTAATACTGTAATTATACTAAAATTCAAATCATCAAAAGCCTCATTAAATCCTCTCCTATATTTGAGCCTCTCGTTGTAAAGGTTAAAGTCTGTTATTAATATTATTCAAGATTTAGTCCCACCAATAGGTGGAACAGCTTTTGGGGATATGGGATTAACTGTTTATTGTAGGATTATCATTTTGCCTCATAAAATTCGTGGTGACTGCATGCTGCAGATATATTAAAAAAAATGACAATGGGCCATAAATTTAGGGTTTGCTTCAACATATATTTTTCTTACTTAACATTACGTCAAGTTCTAACCTATAAATTATTAAATGTTCATTGATATTTCAAACAAATTATTGGCATTTTGAAAAAATATAACTAAAAAAGTGCAATTCGTTTAGAATTAAAATTTAATGTGTTTTTTTTTCGGGTATTAGAATCGCTCGAGAATTGGAATCAAAATAGCCTACTACAAACGTGATCCCATTAAGCGGAGTCCACTGTAATTACAGTAGGGAATTTCAGGGCTTAATGAATGTGGTTTTAGAGAAAAGTTTAATTAAAAGCATTGTCATTAAACGACAAGAATCCAGCAGCACTATAACACGTCAAGGTTGAGACAATGTTACCAAATTAATTTTGACAGAGAAATTAAATTTAGAAATCATGTCAGCCCCTGTGCTGTATAAATGAATACAGAGATTAACTCCTCAGCCCCAAACAATTAATTTGCTTGTTCAACCTGCATGCAAGCCGTCGAGAACTGCATACCACTGTCACTAACCAAAACATGCATGAAAATAAGCATATTTTATGATGAAAAAGCGTGTTTAATAGAGCGTGAAGCGCGTGTGGTCCAAGATGTACCCTATTGTGTGGGCACTACTAGTGCTATCAAAAAATGTCCTCAATTTAACATGATTAGAGGTACTCGAATCGTACAAAGGACCCTTGAGGTTGACTCAAAAAAGTTATTTATCTAATAAATTGCAGTACAATATTGTATACGATAGCGATAACTTTTAACAATGTATTTTTGTAGAATTTTGTAAAATCTGTGAAAATACACAAAAAGTTGGGTTAAAATTCAACCCAATATTGAATGCTATATGGACATACCAACATTAAGTTAACATTGGGTTGAATTTAGGGGTAACAACCAAATGTTGGGTTAAAGCTACCCAACGTTGGGTCACAGTTATTAGCACAGGTTACCCAACGTTAGGTAATATTAGGTTGTTACACTTTAAATTCAACCCAATGTTGGTATGTCATTATAACACTCAATATTGGGTTGAATTTTAACCTAACGTTTTTAGTGTATAGTGCATATATTTTTTCCTTTATAAAAACGTTCTGTATAGTGACCACCTCTAGAAGCCATCTCTTTTACAATTTTTCCATTGACAATGCACCTATTAAGTGACCATGTTCAATCTGCAATAGCAAGAATTTGAAGACAATTGAAATGGGAAATTACCTAAAGGGGAGTGACATATGCATCATCTTGCTTACTGTTTTAATCCTAACCCTTCTCATACCACCCAGGCAATCACATTAAAGCAAGCAACCTATGGGAATCTTATACATTATACATGTACAGTATATATATGAATAACCTTCTCTTAGTCTTTCATTTCATTCTTTAAATTACTGCAAGTTTTTGAAAAATATCTCTGAAAATTGCACCAGTTTCATCGGAAATGTATAAAGAAAAACCGATGAACAGTTTCAAGTTGGCAAAAAGCTGTGTGAACAATTATCATTAAAACAAAATGAAATAAAAGTACCTGAAATGTTATGAATACATGAGGATACATGAAGTAATGAATTGACAATTCGTTGTATTTTATTGACATTCTCTGTATATCACCTGCATACAATGACCAATTTTGCCATTTTTGGGGTGGTAATTTCCATCAGAATTAATTTGAATTTGAATTTTTTTTAGAATTTATGTCAAATAAATTGCCAGATGAAAGAATAGACAAGCATTATTTACATATTATTTTTATAAATATTATGAATCCACATGGAGTAATTTAAGTGAAAAGCAGTTGCAGTTAAGAAGTTTCGAAACTTAAGCATATCTAAACGAGTAAGAAAATCCCCATGTTTTTAAATTATATGACAAATTTCAAAGTAAGTAATATAATTTAAAGCATAAATTGAGATAGAATCATGGTACAAATAGGCCATTACTGTATTGCAATAGTGAACACCACATGGACTTCAGATGGATATTCAACAGTATAATCAAACTAATCTTTCAGACGTCGACAAAGGGAATAGATTTGACATTTGACTTTTAAACAATATCATAAATTTATGAAATGTGAATCCCAACTTAATTTTTTAAAGGATTAATTGAGGAAATTAAAATAAAACCAGAATAACAACATCGAAAGCATGCATAACAAGGAGCAAGCACCTCTAAAATTGGGATAGATTAATACTTGCAATGGGTGGATTTGAGGGGGGTATAATTTTTTGCCCATGTTGTTTTCGTGTAATTTGTGAGTTACATTGGTCCAATCGACAAAAGCCTGGGTACTTGAGCAGTGCTAAAATCCAACATCTGTTTTGTAGTGCTAATTTCCTGGTCTCCTATGGAAATCCAAACAAAAAAGTGCGTCTCGTGACACTTTAGGGCATTGTTACTGATTATATGTCATGTATTTTAAGATTAAAACCACTAGATGAAAGTACACAAACAATAATGATTGACGAGTAAACGGTGTTTCAATTTACTTAATCAAATATGAGGACCACCATTAAAAGTATCAATTACAAACTCCTGGATTCGACTGGACCAACTCCACTTGTTACATTTTTTTTTTTGCATATGCACACGGTTCATAAAAGTAACATATGTTCAAAATATCACTTCATCCAAATATCCCTTACAAAAAAACAAAACAAGCTGTGTATGATTAAAGATGGCGTCGTGTTTTAATCAGGGCTTTTATAGGGTGAATTGGAAAGGGATGAAAGTTTATATAACTTTTGTAAACACACTAAAATAATGGTGCAAAATGGACCAAAAGGTGAAAAACATGGCTGGGAAAGTCAAATATAACTTTTAGGTTTAAAATAATAAAAAAGCTAAATTAATTTGGTGTGACTGAAACAGTATGACGAGACAGTATATATTTATATTTTACTTTTAAGGTAAATGATGTTAAATTTACGATTTTATTTAATAAAATTAAAACTTTTTTAAAAATTTTGCATAGAACATCAATGGGTTTATAGAAAATTGTCGAACTTATTTTGCAAAAGTTAAAATTTTGACATTAAATGGCTTAATTCCTATACATACCCCAACTGTTTTATTATTGCTTTTATCATTTTTTGTCCAGCATTGTTATCAAATTTCACACTTTTTTTAGTAAATATTATTTCCTCCTAAAACTTTAATTTTGCTTACGCATATCATAAATAACTAGCTTTCTTAGACACTCTGTAAATTCAGATCTAGAATATGGAGAGTTAAATAAAGTCAATACCAGCAATGCAAAAAAAAAAGATTGTGCATTTATATTCCAAAACCTTTGTTCTATGTATTATTTGGAAAACCTGCAGTAAATGAGTAAAAATTTTACGAAAAAATTATGCTTCCTACACGTAAAATAAAGAAGTATTTGTGGAATTCTGGATGGGTTAATTCCAATACAAACCCATGCACAATTCCAGAATTGATAAAAAAATTATAGAGTAGTGCTCTGAAACTTACATGGAGTGTTCAAAATAATTGAAACAATTATTAATATGACAATACTAATTTTTGCTTCAATTTATAATAAATCCTTTTTGGTAAATATTCCCACTTCAAACATCTCTAAACTAACATGACTTCACAAAAACTAATGCATTTCAGTCCGCTACTGTTCAATACTTGTATATAAGAATCTATTAAAAGAAGATTGATGTTATATTGAAGGTAAAATGTGATCCAACAACATATTAATAATTAATATGTAAATGTAGCAAGTGTTTATTAGAACAGATTGCAACCTGAAACACCTATAAGGTAACTTAACTTTTGTGTAAGGCTCCTTATACCCTCTGGAGCATGCCCTATGCCTGTAATGTTAAATTTTCAAAAGCCATTTTCTTCAGAACTTATAAAGATAAATTAATGACAATATTGTTTAATATTCATCACGTTTTGGTGCATGCTATTTTTTTAAAATGTATTTCCTCCAGCTATGTTTTAATAAATGTTTTTGAAAGGTTGTAGTATCATCATTTGGCTGCTAAGGAGTAGCTAGTGTCCCATCAAAGACACCGTTATTTCAAATATATGCAATTACGAGTTCATGCTGCTGAATTTGATGACATGAAATAGCCAGCTGGATGCACCAAAACGTGATGAATATTGAGCAATTTTTTTCTTTAATTTATATTTATAAACTATAGAAAAAATGGCTTTTGATATTTAACATTGCAGGTATAGGGCGTGCTCCAGAGGGTAATGAGCCTTAACAGAAAATTTTAATGCAGTTCAGCTATAAAATATTCAATAAATACTTAGAAAAGAGTCCATTATAATATTATTAAGGCTGTATTGAAGGCAATAGGTGATCCAACATCTTATTAATACAAAAACATGTATTTGTAACAAATGCTATAATGTTGAGCATATTATTTATTTTAAATATAATACGTTGTGCATACAATTTAACATATGTAAATTCCAATATAAAAGAAGACTATTGAATAGAAAAATACAGAAATTGAGATAAAAAAACTATTCCAAATTTATTAGCATATTTAATCTCTGATCGATGCATACTAAATATTTTGATGTCACCTTTTACATTCAAACTGTATATTTATATGTACCTATATGTATAAGTACACGTGCATACCAATTTCTTTTATCACTAAAAAACCACCTTATCTCAAGAAAACATGCCTACTGTTGTATACAAACAGACGGTTATGTATCCAAACAAAAAAGTTTGGGTTTACATGTTGCCCCTGCAGGGTAATCTTTGGGGTAGGTGTGTCTCCCTCAAGGGGTGCGTCCCACACCCGAATCCCCCTCAAATTCAAAAAAGCAAGCACAAGGCACACCTTAGTAACACCGGATTGCGTTTGACAATTTATTCCGATGACTCTATAGTCATGACACGAAAATTTATAGCGGTATTACTGAATATCGGGGTTAAACGTAATATTGGCATCAACTGTCAGGGCGGTCTTTTTGCCCCTTATCGTACCTTTGGAAAACAAACAACGTAAAAAGCTTTTGGCAATGCCGTCTTTTTTTTTACTCAGGTCCAGGTATATAAATATATAGCGAACGTGGCTATCTTATCGCCAAAAACGTATCAAATGTGACATTTCCCCGAGCATTTTGCACCTTAAATAAAAATACGAAAGAGTAAGGTACTCGAGTGTTTGAGTCCCCCTGGTTGACACCCCTGAAATTGTTCCCTTAATTACACCGATTAGGAATGATGCCAAAAAAATCTGATTATATATAGACACGCATTTCGTCAAATCGAGAATAGATTTTGGCATTTGAACAGTGGGTGGATATATCTTTTGTATATTGACGTTTCAATGAATTTTTGCATGATTTATTGGGATGTGTCATTTTGAATAAAATATACTGTACTGTATGCCATATCTAACTCATCTTTGAGGAATCTTTCTTTGAAAAAAATATTGAAAAAGCTTTTTAAAGCACAGTGTATCTTAACAACTTGCAAACATAAGTGTCTTAAGACATAATTGCAAAAAAAAGTAATTTAGTCTTACAAATTTCTTAGTCTTAAGTTCTTATACCTGTCTCATGGGAAAAACGTATTTTACCTGATATGTAAAATTAGACGGTCGTTTCCTGAGTCTTTTTCTGACAAAAAGTAGTCTTATTTTTTAGATAATGTGTCATTAACTATATTTTGCCCATTTTTGTATGTATACATAATATACATGAATGCAGTGTCTCAATATCTTTAAGGCTCTTAAGACATTATTGCTAAAAAGTTTATTAGTCTTAATTGTTCTTTATACCTGTCAAAAGCAAAAATGCATTGAAAAGTGTTGTATTTTTAAGAATTTCATTTTTACCCCTAATCTGATATATAAGATCTTTTCTGACAAAAATTAGTCTTACTCTTTATATAAGATACTTAAAAGTGACATTATCTGTATTTTGCCCATATGTGCATGAATAAATTATATAATATTCAGTATCTTAGTAGCTTAAACTGTCTTAAGACATAATTGCTAAAACGTAAATTAGTCTTATTTTTGCTTTTATACCTGTTTCAAAGAAAAAACGTATTTATTTCTAAAAATATCATTTTTAACCCAATCTGATATGTACAATGTATAAGATCAGATGAACCTTTCCTGAGACCTTTTAATTCTGGCAAAAAGTAGTCTTACTCTTTATATAAGCTACTTGAAAATATCATTAACTGCATTCTTTTGCCTATGTGTATTTATACATGATATACATGTTTGCTAACATGTCAAAATATTTTGTAATATATATTTATCAGTGATTATTGCACATATACTGGATGAATCGTTGGCATCCCTTAAGAAATACAAAATTCAAAGAAGTGTCCTGCAAATTCATTGAAGTAACATATTTGTTTCCTACCTTATCAAATGATAGCATTGGTGGGAGGTTGAAGGAGGAAGCCTCGGGAAAATCAGGTAACAAGGTCCCTGTTTTTGAGCTCAGGGAATACTTTCTCGTAAATCCACCCTGCATGGATTAAGTCATAAATTGTACATTTTAGTAAGTTTATAAAAATTGGATTTGATTAGAAATTTCATTCCATATTGTAGGTTAAATTGCTATAAAAAATGCAGCCACTAACGGATCTAAAAGTGCAATAAATACTTACTTCGCTTTTTAGTTTAGATCCAGAAAACCTTTAAGAAAAACAGAACACATTGTTTAAAAATATTTAATTAGATGCAAAATGATAAATCCAATAAATACCTCGTTAATCCTTTGCCACTATAAATGGTGTGATAATATTCGCTAGTTTCTTTAATTCCGATTCCATAATAATGATATCTAAATTTTATGGGAGATATTCGAGTAAGACACTTTGGAAGCCTGCAAACACAATGGGAATTTTCAAAGATTTAAACATTCGTATACCTACTTTGAGTGACCCCGTGTACCGAGTCGTCTTGTGGTTAAATTAGGAAATTTTTGTCTAATCATCTGAAATTATTTTAAAATAACGTTAGTACTTTACTTTACATTTTCAATGACAAGTGGTATTATTTTCACTGTAAGCCTACATGAACTTTAAACTTATTCTTACTTTTCCAAATGTTGCTGCACATGCCGGTTCCAGAGTTTCCCTTCTGCAAAAATCTAAATAGTGGGCATAAAGGATGCATCTTGGCAAGCAGACACCTTCGCATACACAGTAATTGTCTTCTAACCTTTGAAAATAAATTTTACTTTTCAAACAATTATGAAATGGATTTTAGCCTAAAAAAAGTTTTCAGCTAGGATGAAATCCATTTCGTGCCAACAGTTGAAGTTGGTACATTAGAGGGATTATGCAGGTCTCCTTTAATCTTGACGACATTGGCAGCACTGTTTTTTGCCAATGCGCATGCGTGGGGACGACGTTAATGGGTTTGTGGTTGATGGAAGACAACAATAGAGGGATTGAGCACGCCTCCTTTAATGCTCCCTTAATGCTAACCACATTGACAGCACTGTATGTTTTTCCAATGCGTTCTCGTTGACGGAGCTTTAAGGGAGGCGTGCTCAATCCCTCTAATTTCATTAGTTTAACGTAATACCACAACGTCTTTGAGGAGCATTAACGACTTTTACGGATTGATGTGCATGCGTAATAGTGTGTTTATCGTTCTAGTTAAGATAAAAGGTAACCTGTTCTATCCCTCTAATATATCAAAAAGCTGAAACCGTCATCAATTGTCATAAATGTGTTAAATTATATCTAAAAAATAGTAAAAAAAAGTCAACACTAAAATATTTCAATTCTGCACTGAAGCATATGCGTCACTCTTGATGTTATAAAATATAACATAAATGCGCAATATCATAAATGGATTGACAGGATGGTAAATTCGACAATGCCAAATGGGATTTGGTTTTCCACGATCGATTAATTATGACCGTCTCTATTAAAATTAAGCTTAAATCTGTAATCTTGAAGAGATTAATTAGACGCTTTTACGTATCGCACAATCAGTTTGTACGGCATTAACCTTGCGCAATATGACAACACATGATGCTTGTAAAGTTGTGCATGTATTACGTAACATTTGCAATTTATAAATTTGGAATATGAGGGCATATTGATTTCAAGAAAGTATTTTGCTTACTTCCGGCCATAAGTATTTTTTTGCAAAAAGTCCATTATTATTTATAAATTATATTATTAAACATGTAAATAACAAGGATTTCTTGAATTATTTTCCTAAAGTTGTTACAATTTTTTAAGAACAGAGGGAAACGCTTCAATTTCCTGTTTTGACCATTTTGTCCTAGATGGTACAAATAAAAAGGTTTAATTTGGATTTCTTTGAAAAAAAAGTCGTATATGGGGAAAATGCAACAACATCATATAGAGCAGTATTTCCCAAACTATGGGTCGCGAGCAAATATTGAGTGGGCTCTGAAATGTACATGAACAGAAAGGTAGAAAAACGCATTTTATCCATTTTGATCCTTAATTACCTTATATTGGTAACATTGGTAATATTGGTAACACTTTTTCCATAGTGACTGTTTTTGGAACTACAGTACAATTTATAAGTAGTTCCGCAACTCAGACTGAGCATTACCAGTATTTATGGCCCCATTTCTCTAAAGCAGCCAATAGGTGGGTCGCAAATTTTTAAGTTCTTGTTAGATGGGTCGGTGTCCAGTCAACTTTGGGAACCACTGATATAGAGCATTGAGGGCAGAATGTCATAAGATTGCCATACGTAGTGTGGCATTCCTATGAGATTCCAGCCATGCTAAGGTGTTGCAGTCACCTATTTGAATGTACACCAAAGCCTGTAAATATAGCGCTAGCCATTGGGACAAAAGTTGTTATGCTATTTGCAGGTTCAGATCAAGTGATGACCATGCATACACAACGTGTTGATTGTAAGTAATCGCTACTTCCAGGGTTATCATTATATAGAGGTTTTGGTGTACAGTCAAAACCTGATAGGTGAAAAGCGACCCGACTCAAAAAATTGAATCTGGTTTTTCACTTAAGAAGGTTGCATACCAAAATAAGCCTTTTCTTTTAATTATTTTTTTATTTAATTTTGGAAACTGATAGGAACAAATTAAGCATAAATATTCTATTATTTGTTTAATTTTTTTGTTTAAATATATGTATATTACGTTTCAGTCTGGGAAACTTTACGGACAAATTTCCATGAAGCGTAATATACATATATTTAAACAAAAAAATTGAGCAAATAATAGAATATTTATGCTAGTTCCTACTACATTTCATTTCTTCCTATCAGTTTCCAAAATTAAATAAAAAAATAATTTAAAAAAAGGCTTATTCTGGTATGTAACCCTCTTAAGTTGCCGTATTTTCACTACGCGTTTTTGCGACAGAAATCGGTGAGTGTGCATGCACATCGTATTTTTTCGTTTTGCACGCAAAGTCGGTCGCGCTATGGCTCCTCCCATACCGACATCCAGAAAA
>JAQGCC010005522.1:0-11404 GCA_034698905.1 Xestoiulus laeticollis
ATCGTCCAGGCAAGAAAAATCGAAAATATCCCAGAATTCCCTATCAATATCCGTATCTCGACAGCAACGATTGTTAGTGAAAAATGAGAATTGTAATCTGGCAACATTGTGCATGTGAAATTTTTCTTATTCCGCCATTTTTAAAGCTGCAGTTCAAGATACCTAATGAGGTAACTTGAGCAGCAGCTTGAATCTGGTGCTCAGATGTAACTATCTGTGGTACCAATCTTCAGACATACACGCATGCTAGCAATGAATGCCAATTTTAAGGGGCTTTAATTATTGTTGTTTATAAAAATTGCCCAACTACAAGGGGTATTAATTATCCTATGAATACCTTCAGTCATACAGTACACGCATGCTAGTGGTGAATGCCAATATTAAGGGGCTTTAATTATCTAAAAATGCTTTCAATCATACATGCATGCTAACAGTAATTGCCCAACTACAAGGGGCTAAATTACCCTGTGGATACATTCAGTCATACATGCATGCAGGTAGTGATTGCCAATTTTAAGAGGCATTAATTACTCTATGTGTGTTTTCAGTCATACATGCGTGCAAGCAGCGACTGCCTAGTTAGTGCTTTAGTAAAATTTTTAATGGCTTATGGCGAAATATAAAACTTATTTGGTTATTTCTATAATTTTTAAACAAACATTACGTTGTATACATGTATATTTAAAATAAATTTTTTTGGGATTGGTATTGCAGTGTTGCAAATATCATTCCTGATAACACTGTTTTTTTGAGGATGTTGTATACAATTAAGTTGTCAACATTTCTAAGAAAATACAAGACAATGGTAAAAGTTAAATACATTACATAATGTATAAAATATTTTATTGGTTATTCATGTTACCATTCAAAGTTTAATTATAATGTACGAGTATGTAAAGTATAATATGTGTGAAAATAGAAAATCTTCATTTCAAATTCATTATTTAAACCATGCGAATAAATTATTTTCACATGATTACAGTAGTTTTAAAGCATAGCATTATTTAGTGCAATTTAACTTTGCTAAAGCAACTATCATGCTATGCATGAGCTATTTTTCATTAATAAATACTAATTAAAGTTTATGCATGTTTAAATTAGAACCAAGTAAGCATTAAGTTGATTATTATAGATTTATCATCCCAAACGTACTTTTATCAGTGTGAAATGCATAAAAATTTGAAAGCCAAAGTTTCATAACATTAAATTTCTTCAATATTTTATTGAAAAAAAAAGGTTAATGTTTTTTGAAAATGCTATGAGTTCAAGATCGCAAATTCAAGCATGACATGCTCACGCATAAAAATGAGAAAGAATACATAAAACATTTCTCATGTGGAATTTATAACCTCTAAAACTTATTTCATTTTGGTACATAGATATGCCACAGTAAATTTTCGTTTATTTGAAACGCCTTGACGACGTTAACGTATTGCCAAAAATTTCTTTAATAATAGGGGCGTTTAATGGTTTTTATCTTTTTAAAGCATATTATATATGTTGAAAAGGTCGAAAAGTTTAATGATCGTAATCTAGATATTTATGGGATATTTTTTTCATCTATTTTCAGTTCCACCAGATATAATATACAACCTAACCAGCTCTGATTTCGCAGTTTCTGAAGGTTCCACAGCTACTTTAGTTTGTCGAGCAACCGGATATCCACCTCCTAAATTGTCTTGGAGGAGAGAAGACGGTGAACCCATATTCACAGAAAGTGTGGGCCTAGAGAAAAACCATGGTGAGTGTTTTATCTTATATAATTTGTGACTACTAGTTTGTAAGATTTTCAGTGTCACCAAGACTTAATAATATCCAAGACATTTTAAAGGAATTCCTTTCAAGAATCAAGGATCCCTAAAACTTTTATAAAACATTGTTCTTTAATTTCCAAGATGTCACAGGTATCAAGATATATATACTCTTAGGGAGTTCACTGACATTTCTTGATTCGTTTTTTTATTAATTTATTTACATGTATAGTTCAAAACCCCTATATGAATAGTCATACAAGTCATGAATACCTGCCATACAAGTGTGTTTGCAGTGATTGCCTATTTAAAAAAGTTTTAAATTACTTTTCTAATTACCTATACCCCTGTGTTCATAAACTTACAAATGTGATTGCCTATTTATAAGGGGTTTTAATGACTTTTACCAATTACCTATACTCTTACGTTTAAAGACTTACAAATGTATTTAGCTAATTTTACATAATATTATGGTATGCTTTTGAACAATATACATAATTTACTATAGATTATTACAACAGCTTTATACTAAAATGTTTTTATATTTAAAATTATACGATTTACTTTAGTTTATTATAAGAACATTAATATAAACTGTTTCACTGGATCAGTAATCTCTGCAGATTTATATAACAAATAAGCGTTTTGCAACATAGATGAAAACAAGGACGTTTTTTTCCACTAAAGGTATTGGTTTAATGACTGTTTTACATTTGATTCCTTCTGTCTTGTCCTTAGGATGTTGTCAATTAGGATTTAGTCGATTGGAAAAATGTTAGTAAAATGATTGTATAGAGTTAACGATTGTTTAGCTTCTAGAGTGTAGCTATGCAGATTATCGTAATTCGCATGTAAACATCGATTCACGCTTAAATCATGCATTAGTAGAGTCTTTTGCTTCGGAAATCGTCTTTTGATAGCTGAATTTCTCTTGGATTTTATTAGTGTAGGCCTAATTTGTCGCTCGTTAAAAGCAGCATCGTTTCGGACTCGTTTCTTCCTGTTAAAAGCTTTATTTACATTTCAAAGGGTTTGTGTTGTAATTTGATGAAATTGCTAATTTGTCTTAGAATCGCGTTTCAAAGTCTTAAGTAAGGACGTTGTTTCACTCTTGAATCTCACTGATGGCAAAGCTAGTAGGGACTCATTTTCTAGTGACTGAACATCGGAATTGAATCTTGATTTGTCGAATTGATGCCACTTTAGTAGACGCACTCGAAAACCCCCCTCCTATCATAAAATCACGACACGACTCGTAGAGAAATTGCTTTTTCAGCCCTTTTAATTCGTTAAAGGAAACCAATCTGTTTGTCTATGGAGCAATGTCTGTGACAGAATAAATAACCCGGGCCGCAGAGAAATAAATGTTTAAAATCCTCTCGAGTGTACCGGTGGTAGCACATGGGGGATTCGGAGACCTTTTTTAAAAAGTTACTGAAGAAATTTAATTGCATAGCAAAATCACACGACAATTCCTTTGCCACATATTGGATCGAGCTGCTACTCGATAGTGTTCACAAATTAAGGAAGTTGATTTAATTCGATTTATTTTCAGTCTATTTGTTGAAAAGGAACTTTTTAAAATGGTCCAACACATAAATCGAAAAAAATTAGTCTATAACCTGTATATGAAACAAGGGAATGTTCTTTGAACATTGTTTCCCTCAAGCAAAATTTAAAAAAAAAATACCAGAGATGTTTTAAATATTGTGTTCATCAGATACAACATGAATAAGATGAATCAATTTTTAAGCTTTTAGAAATGTAAATTCCTCATTTCCATGAAGAACAATAGTTCGATATTGTTTCTACTATAAAAATACTAATATTGTATAAAAATCTGTATTCATATAACCTGGTCTACAGGAAACGTTTTGTATACATTCTTGCATGAACAGGAAATAAAATGAGCAAAAAAATTAAAACACATCTGGTGTCTACATTACTGAGCATCAATGATCAAAAACTTAAGTGACATAATACCAGTTGCAACATCCAAAATCTGCAGGGGAGCAAAATTTGAACATCTTAATTGAACACAAAACACCAGGTTATCAGTCTTTTTCGAGTCTTCAAATTGCATTCACATCATGCAAATCGTCCAATTTGCCATCCACCCGGAATGCTTTGTCTACTGTATTGCATGATGCAAGATTTGCCAATCAAAACACTACGTGGATATATCAGACTTTAAAGTTGTTTTATTTTTGTATGATATAACTGTAAATGGTGGTCTAAAAGTTCAGCCAAAGGGATAAAAATCATTTAAAATATCTATAACTATTACATTAGGTTCCAACTCAGTTTATTTGACCTTGATTTCCCCCTCTTCCTTTGTCTGGACAAACAGGATGTTGAATTGGTGCCAGATAGTAAAGTACTATTAAGCAAATAGATTTCATTCATTCATTAAAGATTAAGGATACAATGGAAAATATGCATTTAACAATTTGTTAACAAACTTTTGTAACTACTTTTCTGTACATACTACTACCACTAATCAAAATCCTATTCCTCTATGCAAATGTTTCATTCTTTACTTTTGTGGTACCAGTATAGAAAGCCTAGTGTCCCATGTGGTACTATGTTGAATTTTCCTTAGTGTCATGCACCACCCTCTGTATGGTATAAACGCCCCCAAATGCCAATGGTAATACGTCGACATAATGAACGTTCGTCTTTGAGGATTTCCAATCCTTTAAGTTCCGCTCGGTTGCATTTTTCCAATAGTCTTTTTAAGGGTCTAAGCTGAAACTTCCAAAATTGCCAGCGATGACTAGACGATCAATCTTGACGCAAAAATGTGGAGGTCTGCAAGCTGGAATACTCAGTGTGTCACCTTACAGAAAATCCAATGGACTTTTGCATTGAATCCCAAAAAAAAAAAACAGTTGAAAGTAAATGGTAGTAAATGAGCTACACTGAGCAGGAACACGAGCGTGAATTTAGACCTTTTTTTTTTTGTTTGACCACCTTTAATTTTCCCCTTCTTCTTCCCTTCTCATCTGGACGGTAAAACGTAAACGCCAATAATAGGCCAATTTAAAAAAATCGATGAGGCATTGATTTCTTGGAAGATATGTGAATTTGTGAATGGTTGGAGTCTGTGACCCACAAAATTTTAAAGTAACTTAAAAATGATAATTTTTAAAAGTTTGGTTTTCTTAAAAATGTTAGGCTGTTGTGACAAAATTCTTTATTAGGTGGAGCAAAAATTGGCCAAATTTTTTATTTAATAAGAAGGTGCATAGAAATTGTATATGTCCTGATTGGAGTATGTAATGTAAATTCCATGCTTACAAGTGCTTTTAGTGTGTTGAGGCACTTCAATAAACACTCGTGTGGGTGGTGAAATATTAAAAACTCAAGGTGCTTGCACATTTTTGTTCATTTTCAACTTTTAAACTTTTGAACTATTAAAACATTTTTACTGTAAAAATTATTTAGTCTTAAACTCTTAATATAAGACACTTTAAGTGTCGTTTGTTGTAGAGAAAATTAAGACCTTTAAAGCATCTTTTTTGTTGATTTATTAGATTTTAATAATATAATTCGGTAAAATGTTTTAATTTAAGACATTAAAATTTATTAAATCAACAAAAAAGATGCATCAAAGGTCTTGATTTTTTTATAACAAAATACACTTAAGTGTATTATAAACTTTGTCCCATAAACAGTTAACTCACACTAAGTAAGTCCACGTTACCAGAAAATGACCCAAATAAGCTAAATCTCTTAAAATATTTGTAGATTTCAAAGTTATTTTGCACACAGTAAGTGACCATTAAGTATAAGTTTTTGACTCCTGCCATTCGTTTATCCTTTTATTTTTAAACCATTGTGAATTTTTGGTGCCTTAAAGTTTAAATTGCCTCAATATCAGCTCTAAAGATTTAAGCTTTAAAGTACATGATATTAGTTTTTATACTTTCCAGTATTTTTGTTTTACAATTACCATATCCAATAAGTTTTAATTTAAAAGTATTTATTGAATAGGATATCAGCAATTTCTATTTAATTATTATTTTAAGTTCTATAGAGGACCATGTGACATTTTTATTATTAAAAATCTCGTACTCATGTTTATAAAATCCATCATGTTTGTTATTAAAATATCCATATTTCATTTCGTACAAAACTAATTGACAATTTCAGTTAAAAAGCTTCCGTATTTTATATACTAATTTATTTATTTTTTAAAAATTCGTTTATTTTTTTCATATAATCAAAATGAGTATTTTATGAAAACCTATCATCGTGCTAGACATATTTCTCCATTGGTGTTTCTGCTTTTCTTACATAGTTTATTAAGAATTGTGGCTAAATATACCTACCATAGCAAAGCCAATTACCATCCTTTTGCCTTTTAATAAAACATATCCTTCATCTTAAACTCCAGGGAATTAAGCTTCGTTTTGGATTATTAAATATGCATAAAAATGTTTCGTATAAAAAAATATTAAACGTAGGATCTCGTATTCCAAGAAAACCCAACTTATTAATGTGATGTGAATATTGAGTTGCTGGTTATCTTATGAAATCCAATAAAAACAAAACGCTGTCAATATTGGATCGTGTTTTTATCCTTATTCATATCATTCATTTAGCAAGAAAAAAATGCATAATGTATTATATCGTATTAATAAATTCGGAAACAGTCAAAAAGTGACATGCGTTATCAGAAGAGATTAATTTAATATAAGTTTATGAAACTGTTGGCTTTAGTTTAGCCTCGTATTGTTGGGCATTGATACTTAATATACAGGGTGTGTGATTTGTTACATTATGTTTAAAATACAGTTATACGTGGTATGATTTATGTATTCATTATGCTTAAAATACAATTGTACATGGTTTTTGCTTTATTACTTTATGCTTAAAATTGTACAGGGTGTGTGCTTCTATACCTTATTCTTAAAATACAGGGTGAGTGCCTAAAATACAATTGTACAGGGTGTGTGCTTTGTTACATTATGCTTAAATATAAGGTGATTGCTTAAAATATAATAGTACAGGGTGAGTGCCTAAAATACAATTAATTGTACATGGTGTGTGCTTTGTTACATTATGCTTAAATATAAGGTGATTGTTTAAAATATAATAGTACAGGGTGTGTGCTTTGTTACATTATGCTTGAAATACAATTGTACAGGGTGTTCTTTGTTGCATTTTACTTAAAATACAACTGTTCAGGGTGTGTACTTCGTTCTACCATGATTTATTTAGAATTGTAAAAGTTTGTTCCACTGCTTATTTGACTTTAAATACCTGAACATGTCTATATTTTCTAACATGTATTTTGTACTCATTTTATAGTTTATACGACGGTAGGAGATACCCTTATTTTACGAAAAATCACGAGAAGAAATATGGGAGCATACCTATGTATCGCAACCAATGATATTCCACCTGCTGTAAGCAAAAGGATCAATGTTCAAGTGAATTGTAAGTAATTTTATGAATAATTTCAATACACATCTCTTTTTAAATAAATGTAGTGAGTTTAATATTTGAATAGTTTCAAACACCTAACCAGACAATTTTCACAGACATAACGGTTAGTAAAAAAAATGGCGTGGTACTGACTTATGAGCCACCCTGTATATATTTAAACTTTAATGAGAAAATATTGGATGATTTATTGCTGAGAGACTAAATTTTGTATTTCGGATTTCGAATAGCTCAAATAACTTATACTTTATCATTTGCAATAAATTAGTATAAATTTCAGACGATATACGTTATTTATATACATCAAATTGGTATAATACTTTTATTTCTTCATTTTAGGTAATATTTTCAAAAATTATATAAAATCATAAATGTATAATTAAAACCATAGTAAACAAATGTATTATTATCTAAATTAAACAGTATAATTATAGAATGTTACATGTGAAAATTTAATGGTAGTTTCCTGTTTATTACAATAATCCGTATAATAATTTCATTATAAAAATAACACCACCTTAGCACACCCAATATAGTACATTTCAATTATTTCATCACACGTTTCGATTATCCCTGTTTTTCTGAAACCAAATTCGCATAAAGTACTTCACTGAATGCTAGCTTAAATAGCATTATGGAGCTTTGTTATTTTTGGATATTTGGACGTTTTCTATCAATTTGACCCTCGTGACAGCTTTCATAAATGGTGTTTTTTTGTTTGAGGATTGCAAAGATGATATAATGTTGTGCATTATTTAAATCTTTTTCTGGACCATTTTTTTGCCTGACACACAGAGGCGTCAGCTGTCAGTATTTTCTTCACTAGCTGTTTTTTCACACGATTAATACCTTTTTTTTTTCAACGTTTTTGTGAGGTAAGATAAAGTGTACAATCGTGCATTTCTTCTTTTCATCGGATTTTTCTTCATTCAGTTTGCATTAAACTGTATCCCACACTCCTTAGGCTCGATTTCTAGCAAAAAAAAATGACACTTTTTTTGCGTGTGTGGGTATAATTCAACTCAATAATAAGACTTGTTTTATACGAAACGAGGAAAGTTTTCTTAAGAAAACTTTTTGCTACAAATTCGTATTCTGAGAATGTTAAAATCTACAAGTTTTATGAAAAACTATCGATATTATTTCATCATATTAGAGGAATCTTCTTAAAGACGGTTTTCTTAGAATCAATAGCATTGGATTTTTGTTATCAAAATGGTTTTAAACTACAGTGTAACTGCTTGTAATCAGCATTTCAATGATATTTAAATTTTGATTAACTATTGAAACCGATGGTATGCAAATCTGTTGCATTTTTTATATATTTGCTATCTTATTTTAGCAAAAAACTGCAGCGATTTTTATTTGATAACTAGTCTTAAAATTACTAAAATAATACCCGAAATTTTAAATTTAAGTACATTTGTGTTGCATTTATTTTATAATTAGTTATTTTTTTTAAAAAAAACGTGCACATTAGGAATAATACATGTATGCATTATTTTCAAGCTTATTTCTCGTAGGAATTAGCAGTATTTTGAGTAAATGTATTTAAGAAATGGTTTATTCATAGATGTTTGAGTTTTTAATATTTTTAAATACAAAGTTCAATTAATTGATATACAGTATATAGATGTAGGTTTGATGTGTGTTCACGTAAACTTATTTAATTAATATTTTCGATACATTTTAAGTACAAATTTAAGTTTGTGTTTACATTATACTAGTTAGTTAGATAAGCATTAATTTTATGTCATCAGTATTGACAGTGAATTTTATTTGAGATGCAGATTGTTTTAATAAAAAAAATAGCTTGATTAATATAAAATATTCAATATTTTAAATGTATACACATAATTAACATTTTGCCAACTTTAAAATTGTTTAACATAGTAGCTTTTGTAAGAGATTTTATATAATCTTAATTTTATTTAAGACTATTTAGGAACAAATATTTTTAAATTTCAAACATAATCGTATTTCATTTGGTATTATTTTTGAACATTTGTTCTCCTACAAATATTTAAGATTTGGATTTAAAAACGTTATTTTAAATACAAAGTTAAATTATTTATTTGCATTACATGAGAAAACATGCTATGTGGGATTGAAAAATTGAAAAAATACGTTAGCAAATTTCTAAAAAAGATAATACGATATATTCGAGACATATTTATTTATAATTATTCATCTTGAACCTAAGTCAGGATATGTGAAAACAGGCATTCTTATGAGGGAGTTGATATATTTTAGTAGGGAACTTGTCCCCACAGACATTTCTTATGCATTCACATTTATGGTAAACAGTTTGAAAAAAAAACCGATTTGATTTTTCTGTCTTTGGGAAAATGTTATTCATTTTCTTCCATCTCGACTCATTGTTTTTATTTCCATGAAAATAACATTTATACCCGTAGATCTTTATCCGAAAATGTCTAGTTCAGCGAATATAACACTTAAAGACAAAATATATAAGCGTACTTTTCGCATATATATAACGTGTAAATTTATTATTCAGTTTCTTAGATGGAATTTGGATTTTAAATGTACATTACTTTAGGCAAAAATTGCTTTGTATAACGGCAATAGCATCACGGTCGATGAAATTATATGGGCCCCCAATAGTTGGCAAAAAAAAATACAGGAGATGAGAAGAGATGAGATTTCATTTATGGGCACAGATGGTTGAAAAATCGAGATTCATGCATCTACATGTATACAAGTTCATAGGGGGCCAACTTGGGAGGTAACGTACAACAGATTTGCATTTAAAAATGCATGTCATGGGAGTGAGTCAAATTTTGTTAAGTGTCGTATATGGTTGAAACATTTTTTTTTACAAAAGCCTATTTTTGTATGCATATTTTTTATTCAAATAATTGCATTTTTTAGGCTCATATAAAAGTTGGAAAGAAATTTAGCTTTTAATGGTGTTTCCACAGAAATAGAACTCATCCGTAAAATTTGTTACCTATTTTTTTTCTGTATTTGTTATTGTCATCACAAATACAGTATGCTGTACATGAACAATGAGATTTCATAAATATTGGATATTGAATTGTTTCATAGTTGTAAATAGTGTTAAAACATGTTTATGACGATATTATTATATCATGTACCTTTCAAAAATATAACATGTTCTGGGCATGTTTAGACATGAGTTGAGCATGTTTTTACCAGATACAATTATTATACCAAATAGCATTTGAGCACAATGTAGAAGGTATATTTAGTGGTTTATTCGCGGATGCAATTGAAGTAGGTGGCGATGCTGAATGATCAACCAATCTCAGCTTCCTTAAACATCCACGAGTGGCGCCGTAAATCGTTACGATTCCCATCGCGGATGTAATTAAAGTAGGTGGCACTGATCAATGATCAACCAATCTCAGCTTCCTAAAACATCTGCGAGTGGCGCCATAGGTCGTTACGATTTCCATCGTGCATGTATTTAAAGTAGGTGGCGCTGCGGAATGATCAACCAATCTCAGCTTCCTAAAACATCCGTGAGTAGCGCCATAAGTCGTTGCGATTCCCATTGCGGATGTAATTGAAGTAGGTGGCGCTGTAGGTCGTTACAATCCCCAATACTTAAGATCTGCTATAAACAGACAGTCTTGTTATGAATTTTATTAAAATATATCTAACCTTATCATTTTAATTAATTTCCTTTCCAGTCGAACCAGCCATCAAGGTACCTAGTCAAATGGTTGGAGCGCCAGCTGGTGGTGAGGTGGTCATGGAATGCTTGGTGGAGGCTTCACCTCGATCTGTCAACTATTGGATGAAAGACACTCAAGAAGTGATATTTTCAAACGAAAAATACGAAGTCCAAGAACATGAAACGGTGTACAAAATGCACATGATGCTCAAAATACGTTATTTGGAGAGAAAGGATTTCGGAGAATATAAATGTCTGGCCAAGAATTCCATGGGTGAAGCAGAAGGGGATATTCAACTTCATGGTAAGTTATCGCCTTTTTTAATGTCACATTTTTAGAGATAGGAATAAACTAGCCTCGTTTGGCTAATTCACATAATCATTATGCGTGATAGTAAATTCACCGCATAATGTCATCATTTGCAACACAAGTTTTGTAACTCAAAAATGTTATACCACAGACGATATTAGGGGTACTCACGCACGTCGTAGATATTTGTAAATCTACGGTTGTAGATTTTTTGAGGTCAGCCGCGCATGC
>JAQGCC010005523.1:0-11399 GCA_034698905.1 Xestoiulus laeticollis
ATTTTAATTACACAAGTCGCTGACTTGGCTGAGAGCTTTCCCCATAGGAAACGGGGTGTTTAGTTTCCCCTTAATGGCCAAAAATTGAACAATACGTGCATTATAAAGATAACAAATGATAATTTGTTATTGGGGGGGGGGTGGGGGCTAGTACAACTGCATGATGCATGACTGGACTATTTCAGGACTAACCCATTATTGGGCCTAAATGAGTAAGATTTGAATTGCATCCTATCATCCACTATTAAACAATGGTACCATCCGTTTCTTAGGACCTTCATATCGAATTCCTGCTTTTTCCCAACCCTCGGATCATGAAGGGCAATCTGAGGCTCTGAGCAAACATTGAAATAAACGGATCCTTATTCGTCCCCCCTTTTATTAATGGGCTTGGTCACTTTCGAAATCTTGACCATTCAGCGGCTCTAAATTTAGCCTATTTTAAAGTATTTTTAGCAACGAAGGACACTTGGCGTTGATACTGCAGTGCCTTAAGGTTATAGGTCACTGATGAAGGGGACAAATTTTAGGGGGGGTAAAGTAACTCAAGAAAGGGTCCAAAGACAAATTGTAATCGGTTTCAGTCAATTCAGTGGCTCATTCAGCCTCATAGCCCTCATTCTTCAATTTCTTCAATCGTTGTGCATCCCTCCAAAGTTATTTGTTTCTACTAAATTTTAACTATAATTTCGTTTTAGATGATTTTAAAGTTTTGATTGTGGTATCTTTATATCACATATTGTGGTAGTTTTTATTGTAACTTTTTTTTTAGTTTAAACAAGTTATCTCGTGTTAACGATGAGACATTAAATTTCTTGAATATATCACCAGTTAAGAAAGTTGAGGGGGAGGGCCCTTAGAAGTCTTGGACCCAGAGCGCTGCTTCCAGAAGACTTCTTCAACGGACCTTAATCGTTCCATTCTTTTGAATCTTCTGCTCGGCATTTGATTCAATTTTAAGGATGGACGAAGGTCCGGAAGAAGCTTCTTCCGACATCACTTCACAACGGTTAGTTTTTTTTTATTAAAAATTTTGTTTTTGTGACACGCTGTAAATTCGATGTACAAGGGTGTTTCCAAAATTCGTTTTGTATGCTTTACCGTTATCTATTAACCTGCCATACTATGTGGCACCTTGTATTAATGTACAGGGTGTCCAAAATCAACTGCGTGAAAGTTGTTTAACTCCTTTTGCTAAGAACTAAGATTATTTAAGTGGCACCTTGGTATCAATTTACAGGGTGTCTTAAAATCAATTGCAAATGCAATTTCAACCGGTTGTCTTAAAAACCAAAATTATGCAGCATTATGTGGCACCCTGTATTAATGTACAGGGTGGCGCAAAGTCACCATAAAAGCCCTTTAACCTCCCCTTTTTTATTTGCGAAGATTAAATATATTATGTGGCACCCTGTATTAATGTACAGGGTGTCCAAAATCAACTGCGTAAAATTTGTTTAACCCCTTTTGCTAAGATCTAATATTATTTAATATTAAGTGGCACCTTGGTATCAATTTACAGGGTGTCTTAAAATCAATTGCAAATGCAATTTCAACCGCTTGTCTTAAAAACCAAGATTATGACCCCGTAATAATGTACAGCGTGTCTCAAAGTCGCCATAAAAGCCGTTTAACCCCATTTTTTTATTTGCGAATATTAATACATTATGTGGAACCCTGTATTAATGTACAGGTTTCCTTAAAGTCGCCCTATTAATCCCCTTTTTTAATTTGCGAAGATTAAATATATTACGTGGAACACTATATTTGATATACAGGGTGTCCAAAATCACTCCCATGTGCGTTTTTTTTGTTGTTGTTGTATAAAATTTTTGGCGCTTAATGTTATAATTTTGCGACACCCTGTAATGACGGAATTTTCGGTCTATCCCCTATTGAACCTGAACGAGCGACCCTCGTCGTGCCATCGCATTTGGCCGAAGCGCCTTAAGCCTCTGTCCCTAGTTCCCCGTTCGTCCGCCGCGTGTCGCCGTCCGTCCCCCGACGGAAGGTTTCCTCGTGTGCAGGACAGGCGCGCTGTCGGTTGTTGTTGCATACGTCGAACGATTTCTCGGCAAATTCTTCGTGTTTTTCGCTTTCTTTCACGCCTGGATGTTAGCTAAGCGTGCCTGGACCTGGATTTAGCAAAAAGAGTCGCTCTCGGGCCATTCTTTGCACCTCTATCCTTCGTCCAAGCCGACCGAACGTAAGTACCAATGGCCGCTACCGCCAATTTCTCCCCCCGTTCATATAGTGCGAGTGGGTCACGTGGGTGAGAGAGAGAGCTTCTCCATTCTCACCTCCGCGCAATTTTTACACCTTTTTATCCCTCGTTTTCTAACTTAAATCTCCCTTTTCCATTTTTCCTCTTTCGTTCGGGGTGAAAAAAAGGGAAACGTCCTCGCATTAGCCTTAATTTCATTCCACCGTGTGCTAGCAACCCGATGGAGCAAAGTCATGTTCTAACCTTGGGAGATTCTTTTTGCGTGGTGTTTTGCCTATCGTCGCCTTTTTTCCGCATCGACTATTCGAAATTAATTTGTCTGCCTTTTTTTACGACGTTTTGTTCATTTTATCCCCGGGTTTTTCGGGAACGATACGGAGAGAGAGAGAGGGAGATGGATGACGAATGGTCGGTTAGGCCTAGCGATTGTGTTAAGACTTACCTGGGGGGGAGGTAGAAATAGCGGTTGTTTCAGCCACTATCGTCTTCTTCTCCCTATGCTACTGGCTATGCTTGCATTTTTTTCCCCCTCTTCAAAGTTTTGAACGAGCAGACGATTTTTGGTTTAGCCTTTTTTTCTCCTTCTTCTTCTACTCCTCGATTCCTTGTTTCTTCGAATTAGGCATAACGTTTCGTCGAATTACGGCACGTTGCACGATGTTACGTAATTCCCACAGGAAAATCTTTCGTTTACCAACTCGTCCTAACGAAAGAAAATACAACGAGAAAAACACGAATGATTTTAATTTAAAATTAATAAAAACGTATTTTGTTAACCCTAAACGGAAACTGGAGGAATAAAGTATTTAGAATTTTCAGCACAATGGAGCACGTGCTCTCGTGACTATGTTCTTTTTCTCCGTGTTACCCCCAATTAGGCCTATTTACGACTTTTACATGAAATAATTTCTAGCAGAAATCGGGATAAATTTATCGCAACTGCCATTTCGTGGTTTTAGTTTGTTTCGAAGCTACTCGTAGTGTTAAAAGCTTACCGTTACGTAAAGGTTATCACTGCCTACAGCTAGCACTGGGATTCCCCAATTTCCCCGTGGCACGTGCCATATTCCCCACGCAGTGACAAGATTGAATTTCAAAGTTTGAATCTGTAAACTTTTTAAAAAATTGCAATTAAAAAGCACACAATTTGAAACTTGAATAATTTGTAAAGTCGGCGAGATTGGTTTACAAACTTTATCCCTCACGAACATGATAAACGGTGGATGAATTGGAGTTGAATTAGCCTTTTTACACACACAAATGGACAAAAATCCAAGCTGAAAAAGTGCCAAAATAACCGAAAGTGAAACTATTTTTAATTATTTTAATCCTTTCTAAAGCCCTTACTTAACTCGTAAGTCATAGACTGCATCACTGATTACACGCCGACTTTGTTAAAAAAAAAAACATTTTAAACCGCAGTTTTCAATTCCCCATTGACTGACAACCTCTGAATCTGGTTTTTAAAAATTACTGTAACTAACACTACCAAAATTTGAAGCTTATCCAAAATTTAACAACTTTTCCACAAAGTCCACAATTTAAACTTCTGGCTTTGTGAGCATTTAAAAACTAGAGTTTATTACAAGATTTGAAATGGAATAGCAGCAAAAAGTGTTAAGAGTTGATCTGAAGTCATTTTTAATTTCAAAGTGTATAGCCTGATGGACATTACTCGAAAATCAACAATGTTTTGGGCTAATTAAAGCACATTTCATCCCCCACGTGACCCACATTGGCTATAAAGGATAGGTTCAATGGGTAACACCCCCTAAACTTGCCCTTGTTGTTTTTCGCTTCAATGGTCAGTCTATTGTCTCTCGTTACGTACTGTAACCTTTGACCTCGACCCTGTCTGCTACAATGTGACTCATTAAAGGCAAGTGGTTTCAATGGGGGTACCAAGGCCCAAGTACACATTTTTGAAATCTCGTATTGTCTTCAAGAAAATGACGAAAGCCAAAAAAACAAAATTCAAAAATTCCCATTCAGATTTTGTCACTCGTGTTACACTACACGTTTTGTCTTAGTTCCGTTATCTTTTAAACTTAGCTGAAATACGGTAAGCCACTACTTTTAGTACGTGCTAAGCATTGTTTATAAACATTTTTATGAACCACAGCATAAAATATGAAGTCTTATTTCATGCATTGACCCAATATGAAAAGGTTCCCGAAAAAGCGTCAAATTTGTGGTTTTCATTATTATTTACGTTACGTTTATTGTTTTTTTTCAGTAGCGGTTCGTTTTCTCGTACTCCTGAACTGCTTTCCATGACAACGGATCAGGGAACCACCGGGGGAGCTGAGCTGGATTTGAGCACTTTGGTGGTGAGTGAACTTACATATTTTTTTCTAAGCTTATTCTCAGTGATTGTGCATGTTAGGTTAGGTAGATTTCGATGTTGGATCGCTGATCAAGATCTCAAGTTTATATATTAAAATGTTGTTCCCGTCAGTTAGACAATGTAATGTCCGGCCACTGTATCATGCCAGATTCATATGTATGACAAGTTATTTATGTGAAAACGATGTTGGGCAGGGTTTGTACACGTCCTAAAAGTCCTTATATATTGCTTTCATTTGCTTGAATGGCATCTAATGCCTTAAAAAGTGCTTACTTTCTCATAAAATCATTTGTAAGTTTTTAAAATTTGGAAAATTAATGCTACATTAATGGAAATGAGGACCTATTAAAAAAATTAATTTGGTCTTTTTTAGGCTAGATTTTCAAGTTTTATTTCTAAAATTTTATGCCATTAATACCCGATTAAACCCCGGTTTCAAATAACCCCCGGTTAGTTTACGAACTTAATTTCTAATCGAAGCATCCTTTTAACTTATTTAACCAACTACCCAACTTCAAAAACTTACTGATGTGACTGCTTTGAATCAAAAATTCGCTTTAGTTGGAAGTAATCTTGAACGTTTTCCGGTCAGGTTCGAGACCTAGTTGATAACTTGATTCTTAAGTGGAAGAAAAATTGTATATTAGATAGTTTGAATGAAAAGCAGTGTGTACAAAATCACCATAATTGGGAGTTGTGTTTCTAAACAGTCGGAATCGTGACTTGTATTCTTCCAATAGTTTCTGGTTTCGTTCATGGAAATGAAAAAGCTGACCTGATAGTGTGTAGGCCTATTATTAATTTGACAGAATCTTATCTGTAGGGGGGGGGGGTCTTCCCCTAAAGAGAACTAAAGTGAGCAAGGTTTGGTCCTGTTTTCCATCACTTTGTCTACATCCCCAAAAGTTCTGTATTTGATGCTTTGATGTTGATAAGATCAAATTTGTCTGGGTTACCTTATCCCAATTTCCGTTTTTAAATACTGATAGCCAAATTAAATCCAACTAAAATCGTCGGCGTAGTTCGACATTTTGCTGAAATTTTAGTCAAACTCGTTACAAAACTCATTAAATTTTCCTCTAGAGGAATTAATGATTTAAAAACGCGTTTTTCCTTAAATTTGTTGTGGCAAAACCTATGCACCGGTCAAATTTCGAGGGAAAATCTCGAGTCGAGTGTCCAATCGTCCATCCGAACCAGACGAAATCTCGAAACATCGGAGCAAAAAGCTCTCTCCGGTTCAAACGTTACGATCGGTTTGTTTTTATTGAATTTTTTAATGAGAATTTATAGTTTTATCGAAGTTTTAGCCGAGAGTTCAACTCTTGCCTCACTCTGGTCAGCGGTGCATTAAGCGAAACTTTTTTGGAATGAGGATGCTTTCGAGACTTAATGTTGCTAATTGCGTTGCGTTTCTTTCTGAATTATCGCTTAATTTATCGAGTAACCAAGGCCTGAGATTTTCCAGGTACAAATGGTGCACATTTTTACTACCTGCGGTTAAACAAATTCGTGTATGCTCGTCTTATTCACCTTAACTTTATGCCGACAATACTGCCACAATACATAAAAAGGTGTTTCCACCATGTTCTTTTGGGTCCTTTTAAACCTTAGATGCCTTTGGGCCCTTAAACACTACACAACCAACTCTATGCAAACATAGGAATGCTATTCGCTAACCTGCTAATTAAAAACGTGTTTTAATTAGTTATGGTTTTTAACTCAGATATGACAAGGGGGGGGCGTTTTAATTATGTCGAGATGAATTAAAGATGCTCATTTGCACAACATTGGAAATAGACAAGGTCCATGGAAGTTGTCCTTGGTTTTGTAACAGTTTGTTAAGGTGCTCAATTTGGTCTGGATTTAAGATTGTCTCCAAACTATATTATATCATCGTTTCAACTCAACTCTTGTTTTCTATGCACGGTCAAAGAAGGTATAGACTCGTTTAATTTGTTCTTGCTGCCCTTCTCTAAATTGGTATTTCCGAAACGTCGAATTCGGATGAGGAATAATGTAGGCAATAACTATAGTTTGAATCCTTTGACGTCTCGTAAAATGGTCGTTCGCCCCTGCGGTCACCTATTTTTACAATCCATCATCGGCTTTTTCATCCCCGTTGTTTTAATGCTACTTTTTACTAGTCCTCGATTTCGATGAAACAGTTGTTTTGGAAAACTAGCTCTAAAATTGCAAATGGCCGCAATTCCAAATTTCTGAAAACGATTCCATCTCCAAATAACACTTACCAATGGGGGAAAAGTCTTTTCTTGCTTCTTCCTCGTGGTGTTATGGAAATTCCAGTAAGCGAACGCAATAACTTTCTGATAAAACCATAACACACCTTCAACTACATTTGCATAAAAAACACACGATTTCATTTTTTTTCCACAAAAAACCAAATAGGCCTACTGAAATTCTAGAACGTCCCGAGTTCTTGTTCTGATCCATTGTTTGGAACAAGAACTGCACGCCTCGTGCTGCGTTGTTCTAGAACTCGAACGTGCGGCACGCGCTTTTCGTTCTAAATGCGCGATTTTTGGAACGGGATGTTCTAGAATTCGATAGTTTTGTTCTGGTTTTGGTAATGGCAAGTTGATTACGTTTTGAGCAGCACAAATAAAATGGAGTTTTCTAATTTAAAGATTTCAAGTGAGTACGATGTATTTTTTTAAAAAAAGATATAGGCTAGTTTCTTGGTAGAGTTCAATAAAGCTGTGGTCAAGAAGATAGTCCTGTGAGTCCCCTGTGTAACATCTACGGTGTCCATCACGTTACTTCCACCGGAGTGAAGAAGGCTTTTGCAGTCGAGTCACATGTATAGAGAACCAATTTATTGAAACTCGTGATGATTCCTCACACTCAGAACTCCAATTTCCTTTAATATTCAAAACTGGTTAGAATCGTTTGATCCAGACATTTTCTGGCTGGGATTAGCAGATGGATTAGTTCTAATATAGTATCTAGAAGGTGTCTATCTATAGTTCTACAATGTACCTGCAAGGTGAAGGCATGTCTTTTTACTACAATCTCCCGGATGGCAGATTTTAATCGGTTATTAATTGTCAAACACTCGATTTGAGCCTGGAATTCTGTAAAACCTCACGATTCTACATTACTCTCGATTTTATCCAGATGTTTAGCTGATTTTCATACGAAAACTGCATGCGTTTGCCAATCGGCTGATATCACGTTACTACAATTTCCATCTGCAAAACTTGGATTAGATATAAGTTCCAGTCTTCAAATCCTCGGATTCTACAGCAAGCTACCAATTTTATCCAAATATTTCCCTTATTTCCATGGCGACGACTGGATACGATTAACTCTGGGCTCGATGAAACACTCGGCTTGCTCCTGTAATGTCCCAACTGTCTAGCTGTAAGTTACAGGTGGATTACACCTACAAATGTGATGACCTAAATGCGTTTCAGCCTGTGAAACCTGCGATGATTCTACTGGAATCTCCCAGTATCATCCCCGATTTCCTGGAATAGGACCCTGGCATCTCCCCGCTCAACTGTATCGGTGTGCCAAAAGGTGAAAGGCCGAGATTTGCCATAATTGGTGTGACTGAGAAGCGAGCTTGGATATGCCCTATAGGGATTTGTTTCGTGTCATATGCGAGGGATGGCAGAGCAGTTGATATTGATCGCCGTGGGGGCATCTGTTGCTTCTTCTTCCCTCTCTGCTCTCATCCATCCTTCCAACCTCGCTAGAGAGCAGACATCCTTTCTGCCTCACTCTTCGTCAGCCTGGGCTCGATAGCAGACCCAAGGACCTTCGTCGCCCTCCATCTTCCTGCACAACTAGGCTTTGTAGCATCTTCTCCAGACATCCGACGACAACACCTGCCGCCTTCGCCACTCCTTTCTACCGCCTCAACTACAACTACTACGGCGAACCCCGAGTGGCGTCAGTTTTGCTCGCCCGATGCTCTAACTTATATCTGCTGCACGTACAGCCCTCGATCTTTCCTCATTCGCAAGGTAAGAAATGTGCCTTTACCCCACCCTCCTACCTCCCGAAAACATGTCCACGGAGGACCCCCCCATCCCCAGTTTAACCAAAACCAGCTGCGCGAAGGGCTAACATATGGTCGCACAAACTCCCACCATGCAACGATTCGACGTCTCGGTAGATGACGAGGAATGGGCAACCAGCTGCTAGGGTCCCATATTTGAGATACACCTTGCCTAGATGACGATGTGGACTTGGGAAATTTGGCAGTACGAATATAACACCGAACGTATGGGATTATACAGAGTTGCCACGGATTGTCATGGCGTTGAAAACAATTGTGTCGTGGCGTGGCGGGCGTAGCAACAAGTAGGCAGATTTCAAAATGATTAAATTGGAAATACATTATATCAATATCGAAAAAAAACGGTTTTTTTCCAGCGCTGCTTACTCACTGTCTGTCTACTAAACACCTGTGGAAATGCAAACAGCTGGAAGCTGGTCACTGGATAATTGGGAAATTTTGGTGACATTTCTGTAACTATTCGTTGTAACTAACTGTAGACTTGCAACTGGAATTTTGCAGCTAATCTGAAACTGGAATAGTCAGGAAAATTTATGTTTAAAAATATCAACAGTTAAGGAAATTCAATGTACAATACAGTCTACATGCATATTTATTGTATGTGATTTTGCATAGCCTGTTATTATTTATCGCGGAAGTGAAATGATAACACTTTTGTCGCACCTGTGCTATTGAAATGGAAAATTACCCGCAATTTATTTTGCGTTTGTAGAAATTGACATGTTTTTTTTACACGCATTCTTAAACGATATACAGTAAAACCTGATGATAGTGACCAACCATCAAAAAGGACAATGTCGGTCGCTGTTTACAGGTGATCTGTACCAGGTTTACTGTATTTAAAGAGAAATCTTCGGCTGAAAATTTATAGTTGTATTTTGGAAATCTCCCATTTTAAGATTTTTTCGGAATTTTACTAATATAAAAATATGATATATTCCGCTCAGAAACGACTGGTCAACTATAGGCATACGTCAAGAATTTTCCCTGAAATAATCACAAACTTTATTGAAATTTTTGCATATCCTGTTTTCTTTTATTTTAAGTATTAGAGGAAATGTTTTTTTTTTTGAAAATGTACCGTCCAATATGCTGGGCTTTTTATTTATTTTTTTTTAACGAAGGAACAGTAGGCTTCTCGTTTTGCTATTGTTACTTGTCCTAATTTGTTTTTCCCAATTTTTACTCATAAACTTAACTCGTAAGTAAATAAGTAAGTAATATATGTGATATTTACACGCGAGTGGTCACACGTGAACCGAATTGAAGTTCCTTGATTTGGTTCCCAGATACTCGCAATATTAAATTTGCAACAGAGCGTTTGAGGTGGGTCTCCTTCAGTACCTCGTGAGACTCGTCATAGGTATCTCTGTATAATTATCATTTTCATCCCGAACCATGGATGTTGAAAGTGCTTCATTTTCTAACTTGCTGATACTGTCGTGATTTGTGTTGCAGGTGACTCCGTCAAACCAAAGCCTGAACCCCAATGCCAACATATTCCAGAGCAAGCTGCCTTCCCACCCACCTCCCGTCGTGGCAGGAGCCGGGGAGTGCGAGTCGGATGAAAACGCAGTCGGTCAGGCCGCCTTGACATCGTCCACTGATGGTAAGACAGTAGCCACAATGTGGCCATCACATCCATTCCATTCGTAACCACCCTATATATGTGTGCAGGTATAGCGAAGTTTTCAAGTGTTTCGGGCCCATTGAAGTTCCTGGATTTGGTTCTCAGAAACTAGCAAGGGGCCGTCAATAAATGACGTCAAGCACTAGGGGGGGGGGGGGAACACAATTGGGATGTGTGACGAGGGAGGGGTTAAGAAATTGACGTCAACAAGTTTGATCAAAATATTTTTGCAAATTTCAGTTTTTCAATGACAGTAACCAGTTTTTAAGGGGGGGGGGGGGGTTCAAGCTTTGTGAAGTCATATTTGAGAGGGGGGGGTGTCTTACTTTTTGTGAATAAGTGTGACATGGGGGGAGGGGGTTCAAAAAACTGCCAAAATTGCGTGACGTCGTTTATGGACAGCCCCTGACATTAAATTGCAGAGCTTTTGAGGCGGGAATCTTTCAGTACCTCGTAAGACTCACTACAGGAATCTCTGTAGTTTTCGTTTTCATATTATCAGATATTACCTGTGCCAGATTTGGAGGTAAAGTCGTGTCCTGCATGCCGTCAAAATCCAAAGGGACTAATTTCTAATTGCTATTATCCTGTTTTCTTCATTTTTATAACTTGTATTTTTGTCCATGTTTTCTTGTTTGCTTCCTGTACATGTACTTGACGGGAAGAGCTGGAATTTTATTGGTCCAGACCAAACCAAATGGGAATGTAGGCCCTAATACTTTTAATGGAAAGTTTCACATGGGATTTGATTCTGCAATGTCTTCGAATGTCTTAGATAAGTCAGACATTCAGAGCTAAATATGTGAATCAGATGTTAGGGCTCTTACGATAGGTCCCTTGATAAGCTGAAAATTAATTTCGTTGATTAATTGAGCTTAAGGGGCGTATATTAAAGGAAGGGTGAAATAAATCGTTAATATGGTGACCGGATGGTTCTGCAAATCCAAATAACATGTATACGTATTTAGTAACATATGCCCAATTTATTTTAGGGTTAGTGAGATTGGAGTTAAACGCTAGGGAATTTTGTATCTTTTTTGACTAAACCTTGCTTCTAATATAAACTGGGAATCTCATGATTCCCAGTTTATATTAGGTCAAGTTAGGTTAAGGGGCCATCCGCAAAGGGGGGGGGGGGGGCGAATGGCTG
>JAQGCC010005524.1:0-11398 GCA_034698905.1 Xestoiulus laeticollis
GTGGGAATTAACACTCGAAAGTTTGACCTGATCCACATTAGATGAGCTAAATCAAGGTAGGTGAGAATAAGGTGTAATAAAGAGATAAAGCTGCAGGAGCGATTACCATATACCTTAACGATTAATGCGTCATCAAACACGCATGCGTGTGTGCCAAAAGACGCATCGCCATTCGCTAGAAGACAGTTTATGACACGTTTATGACGTGTAATCGTAAACGTATTGTAATCGATCGTGCAGATTTATCTCGCTAAAGATTCGAACATGTGGGCAATGGTTTCCAACAGTTTATAAGCACCTTTTTTATATACATGGATATTTATATGGAGCACGGAGAAAATTGACAAAGCAACGTGCTGCAGACAACCGATGTATAGTTATAATTGCAAAAAATTGGAGTAATAGCGGCCCCTTAAAGCTTAACCCTGACATTTCAAATATTAAAATTAGGAAAATCACTGAATCCTATCTAATATGCAAATCGAAAATGGCTTTAAACAACTGCATATCATACATCAACATCCTAGACTACCTTGACCCTATTAATAGAAACATTAAACTTTAACCCTTTAATCATGCAAACGTTTTGTTTTTGAATATTTTGTTGCTATTATTTATGACTAAAATTTTTATATGCTTACGCAACCATGTATATCAACCCTTATATACATGTACAATGTTTTTGCCTTTGCATTCTCATTGACTTCTGAACTGAAGATGACGGCTTACCGTTGAATGCATTTCACGTATTGTAATTACCCTTTTCTGACAATGTGATTAAATCGAACTTTAAACACAACATGTTTTTAAAATATTTTTAGCATTTTTATGATTTAAATTATTTACAATTTTAACTATACATCGGTTGTCTGCAGCACGTTGCTTTGTCAATTTTCTCCGTGCTCCATATTAATATTATCTACTACCAACCTTGAACTCCTATCTTCACCTTTTTTATTTTAATGTTTTAACGCGCTGTCATCCTCGACAACTCAGTCAAAATGTTTGACAAACTTATACCGACTAAACGCATCACTTTTTCAGCATAGACGTGCAATAGGAGTGAATGTGATTTTCGAGCACCAACTGATGCCATAAAAAAAATTGCACTGATTCTGATACACTTGAATTTCCTTTGCCCCGGGACTTTGTGATGCGTGCAAGAAGCAAGCCAGTTGGAAACAGCTCTTCCGGTGCACATGGTGTCATGCCCGACAGCTATAATGTACATATGGATATCACCCTTTCATGCTAAAATGTGGACGCTTTTCGATTCATCATGAAGAATAGTGCACGAAGATGGCTGCTTATACGCTGTTCGGGACAGCTTATCCAACTTTCTTGTTTGCAGCCAGTGTCATTAGTGCTACTTTCTGCACCGATGATTTTACTCTTTCTGCCATGGTGACCACGTGTAGCACTAGCCAGATCAATAACAAAAGCAGCGAGTGCTGAATTTTACCACGACAAGTGCCAAGTCGACTTGAAACCGAGAGAATTTAATATCGCCGCAAGTCGAGCACCAAATTGTTGAGGTATTAATAATAATTGGAGATGCATGCCAAATATAATTTCCAGATGTTTACCAGATGGAGTAAACATGCCACAACTGCACTTTAGGAACAACGTTCATCCTATCAAGAGTTGGAATAAAGCTTGCAATTATGTTTCGAAAACAAACACAGACATCCCATGCACACAGAAAAAAAAATATATTGCAATTCATCAAGTATAACATATTCGAGGAAGCGTATAAACATGTCTAGTTTACAAATAGCATACGGGTGATCATGTTTTTAAAAAGCAAATCGTATACATGTAGGTGTCAAACATTTCTGCATATATTTTTCAAATTATCATCTCAGATACATGCTTTGAAAAAAATATGTAAGCTAATTAAGATCCGTAAGCAGAAGAAATCTTTGCAACATTCACTTTATAATAAGTTTGGTGTGATCCATTGTTTTCTATCCTTAATTATGTATAACATTCGTAATTAGAACATTATAGGAACCATGTCTAGTATGCTAAAAAATGCAGTTTTTTAAAAAGAACTTTAAAAAAGGTACGTTAATACGTTGTACACAGAATTTCCAATTGCAAACCTGATAGTGCATGAATGTTAACGTTATAGTTAAATTTGTTTGAAATTAGAGAGAATGTGCAGGTTTCCTTTAATATCTTAACGAGAACGATAAACACACTATTACGCATGCGCATCAACGACAAACCCATTAACCCATGGCGTTGGCAAAAAAAACAGTGCTGCCAATATGTCAAGATTAAAAGAAACCTGCTAAATCCCTCTATAACTTTTAAATCTTTTAAATACCTGCCATAGTACCTTGCATTATGTTGAATCACCTGAAGCAAATTAAAGGACCAATCCATGCATTTACCATTTAATGCTAATTGTCAAACCAATGGCTTCCTAAATTATGGATTCATCAAAATTGCATGTGCACCATTGCAATAATGGCACAATGGTGCAACACCAATGTGCAACTTCATCAACACATGTAGTATGATAAGATACTTATAATACTATATTTACACCAATGTCACAGCTGGCCATGGTGATAACTGCATGCCCCATTTGTGTCTCGATGGATGCATGATTCCACCATTGATTCATTCGACCTAAAATCATGCCAGAAATATATCTGGGAGCAAAAGATGAAACATTCCAAACTGACTTCGTAACCGAAAAACCCTGAAACAATATCTGACAGCTTATCTCGACATCAAATGCTAATGGACAACACGCCCGGAATCTTAATTCCGGCGCGTTACTTGTGGTGCTCAGTTAGTAATCGGCGGCCATCTTGCTCCTATACGCATGCACCGTTCTAATTGTGGTGTTGTGCGGGAATGACGGATGGCAGCCTTAATCCTGAGTGCATTTTCGTGTGCGCAGAAAGGGACCGTGTTCAAAATCCTCGTTCCTCCGCCACATCGGCATCGTCCATTCGTCACGTTGACCGCAGCGTGTTTCCATGCGCTGCATAATTGATGACCGGCTCTCGCAACGCATCCGGAAACGCGTCGTTCCAATGTCAAGTGGAGCAAAAGGAAGTGCAACGTCCAAACTAGTCTCCAGAGGTCGGCTAATTAGCCGCTCCCCATCGACGGCTTATAAGAAAGTGACTTTCCTCGAATATATCCAATGTTAGCTAATTCAATCTCGTCACGTTTCTTAATGAAAAGTTTAAGCTATTACGTTAAGAGGGAGATAAACACAAAGTACAGCAACGTTAAAAATTAATAAAGCAATTAACGGGTGTTAAATCCTTGGATAGCCTATATTAAAGAGTTATTAAGCAGCTACATGTAGCTTTCCAAAACTGGAAGCATATAATGCATGTACTTAACTGTGTTCATGTTGTCAAACTTGGCGCTTTTTCAGCCGAATTCGGCTAATGCCCGATTAGGGCTGTTTCTAAATTGAGCCGCTCAGTGAGCGCTCAGAGCAAAAGCTAAAATGGTCGTTTCTAAAGTGAGCACTGCTCACTTGCTAGTGAGCGCATTCTGTTTTTTAATTGAGCCGAAAGTGAACAAACACTGATCAGCGTGAGCAACAAAAAAGACGGCTCACCCTGCTCACTGAGCGTAGTGAGCACAAACTGATCCTGAGCAACAACTGAGCAGAGCCTGGTGAGCAATAGGCTCAATTTAGAAACAGCGCCCTATTTCCACTGGACGGAATAAATTCTGCTGGCAGCCAAAAAAAGTTGGTTGTGTCTCAGCAGAGTTCTCTATACTGAGAGCAGCCGGTTTTCAATTGAAGTGCTCATGCGCTCAGCGAGCAGAGTGCTACTTTCCGTCCAGTGGGAATCCGGCATAAGCACGTACAGTATTAGGGGTGAACCAGTATGCCGACCTCGCGTAGGCATCTTATATGTTAATGTCTATGCGTAGCAACGCCACCTCGCGACTGCGGGAGTCTAAGCGTAGAGTGGCACATCGTTTTGTTTTGGTCCCCGGCGCACTCACAACGCCACCTAGCAAAAGCGGGAAGAGTTTGTTCTGCGGCCGCGGGGTGCCTGGACCAGAAACAAAACGAGGCGAGCATACTGGTTCACCCCTTATACTGTGGCATAAATTCGTGTAGTGGCCGAGGTTGACGGTCTGCCTACCCATCATTCCATGTAAAATTAAAGCTAGTATGAAGCTATATGAAGCGCCATTACAAGATAATTACTGGCGTTAAAATACAGAATATCCCAAGCTCGGCCAGCCCACTCAGGCCTCCGTCCACTAAGCAAAAACCAATCTTATATCGTGGCAAAGTTTTTCTACCTTGGATGCACCTAATTATAAACAATGGGCAAGAGTAAGTTGTTAAAAACTAACATGGCAGATATATAAGGTTTGGTTTTCGGTTTTGTGTCCCCTTAAATCATCCAATGTTAATTTCGTTGTTGATCTTAGCCCCGTTCAGAGGGTGGGATTTTCTAATTATGTTTTTCAATGGTATCGTCTTGCCTCCGGCTCCGTTAGGGCCAAAATCTGGACAATGGTCAGTCGCGAGCCCCGCCATCTGGGAACGTTCCGATATTAAAGCTTATAATAGGCGTCCGAATCCAATTTAGGTCTTCACCAGCGCGATGAAAACTTAGATTTAATCAAGTTTTCAAAGAGGAGGGGGTTGACTGACCACGGGTCAACAAGGGGGCACAGCCCGCACAGGGGACAGAATCGCAAGCCCGGAAAAGAGTTCTTCAGATATTCTGGACTCTGGTAATCAACTGCAAGGCTTGCAAACAAAGATGGCAGTCAAGGATATATAACCACTGAGAATGGGGAACTCCCGATGACCATCGTGGTTGAGCAAACTTCAAGCTGGTTGGCTGAGACATTTTTATTGAGTTGAATTCAATTTCGCTGTGGATTTATTGACCGCCATTAAAGCTGGAGGTGGCGTCCTGATTTTCCTCATTAAACGTGCATTTGGGCGGAAGCGGAAGGAGTTCCGAATTAATTGCTTCCCAATAGATGAAATGAAGCGAGCGTTTCAAACGACAAACGCCGCCATTAGCCATCATCAATACTTGATGAAATTTCTCCTGTAATAATCCAATTTAGCCAAACTCGGCATATTCTACAATGTATACAAGTATACAGTGTGTATTACACATTACGCAATATGGCTAAAGTCATGTAATGGATTTCATCCTATTTGCAAACCGAGTTGGATAGAATGTGTATATATACATCGAGCATGCCAATTTTCGTGACTTCGCCAAATCGGAATGTGTATGCGTTAATTTTCAGCTATACATGTATAGGATCAAATCCATCCTTGACTACAATACACTGAGATACCACAATATAAGGGACACCCATCACATTTTCACAATATTTTATGCCATTATGTGAAATGTGATGGGTGTGACATTTTTGGGGAAGGGGTAACATTTACTGATCGCAAACAGCCCTATGTTTTTTTCTAGGCTGCTGAAGAGTATTCATGAAAAATTTTGGAGCAACCAGGTGAGTATAGATCAAAAGTTGTTGCCTCACAAACCTATACCACATACCCACATACTTTTTTCCCCTTTGTATATAGATTTCTAAGATGAAGTGTTGTCGAGACACCCTGTATTTATTTGAATGTGCATTTTGGTTGACATGTGTATTTTTGTTGCACATGCATTATTGATTTGCATGTGCATTTTTGTTTGGTATGCAAATTTGGAGTTGGAGAGATCAGGTTAAAAAGAGATACTGGAGTTGATGGTTGTGAAATTTATGTTTACTGTTGGATATGATGTTTGATAATGTGAACATAAATATAGACTCCGTTTTTAAGTAAAGAAAAATGTCTTGGATCCATACAACTGGTATGAATCTATAGTAAAGTCCTTGTTAATTATTCTATCTACAAACTGAGCGCGACAAAGTGGTCCATCGTTAGAATTCTTCCATGTGGCAACACTGCAGGCACCTTGTTAAAATGTAAAAACTATAGCCTACATATATTTGAATTCGCAAGATATTATTGATATAGTTTAATTTTTCCGAATAGCCCTCACCGTGTTTCTCCTAAATATAAACGCGCAAGCTAGGAAGAGACGAAAAAATACCCCGGAAATTCTTGACCACACAGTTCCGGTCAGTTTCCATTCAGCAGGCTTTATTTTTAATGTGTTTCTTCTCTGCAATTTATGGGTTTGATTGGTGGTCGCTTGTTTTGAGAGAGGAAATAGAAGACGGCGTCCAATTTACTTGTTATTTCATCAAAGACGACGACGGTTTGTTCATTTAATCAACCAACTTTTAAGCTGGACATTTGACCAGCTGACCATCAATCAAACGGTGAAAACGGAGCCAACCAACAAAACGCCAAGACGCTGCAGAGAAAGCAAACAACGAATTGCATCCAATCAAAAGGAATACATGCATGTATATATAGCTATTTTTGTAAGATGACGGTTATTGAACCTGACCTTTGACATGGTCATGTGATCGGTCGCTGACCACACAAAAAACTACTCCATAAAAGTAAATGGCAGCTCATTGACATGTAAAAGTTGTTTCGAACCAATGTAAAACATTATTCTGTATATTTTTACCAGATGTAAAAGTGATAATCTTGTGTTAAACATGACAGCATGCATGCCACAAACACAACAGCAACATGTTTTTCATTGGCGTTTAGGGTCTAAATGGCACCTGTCGAATAACTTAATAAATAATGTAATGTACATTTTTAAAACGTATATATACACCACACATATTATCCATGTTTAAGTTATGTGTTGAATTCATGTAAATCAGTCATGTTTTGGTAATCGCCATCTCATACACGATTTTTTCATTTTATATACATGTAGATATGTTTGTACATTAGTTGCATATATTCTTAAATGTGTTTTGAAATAGCAACATGCAAAAATGTGTTGTAAATACAATTACGTTTAATCCTTAAGATACGCATGATAGCACTTTAAAACATATTCAACATGTATCCATCATACCAGAATGTAAATTGATTTCAGAGAATTTATTTTGACATATTTTATTAAGATATTTTATCACGCACCACAGATGGCGCTGCAACAAGTTGTCAGTTTTATGTTTTGAAGAAATTTACATGTAGCCAATCAATCTATCACCGAGATGGGAAGTCACAAACACCTGTTTGCACCAAATCCATGCCAACAGGGCATGTTGACCACATGCGTTGACGCAGTTACGACGCTCTTCCCACACGTCTCTATAAGCCATAGGGCGCTCCTGCTAAAGTAGTTACCAAGTCAGTATTTGTCATTTTTTTGGTTCTGTTTTTGGATACCAAACGCCCTGCACTTCTAACGAACGACGTGCTAATCAACCCATTGTTTGCTTAATCTAGGAATTGAAAATGAGAGCATGGAACGGTCAACACAAGTACACGTTGAGTGGTTAGATCGAACAAAGAACATTGAACGATATGGAAAACAAGATGGCGGCCAAAGACAATTAGGAACAGTGCAGGGCATAGTGGAAATGGCATAGAAAAGCCTACAAACAAGCTGATCTAAGAAATAAAAGCAAACAGCAAAAAGTGGGGCCTACTAGGACTTCCGGTCACGTTGGAGGCTATTACATGTCGTGGCGTTGAGATTATTGAGTTTCTCGCGAAAACGTGAGAAGCCAGCACGATTACCAGCAGCATGCGCAAAGAACACCACTTATGCAGAGATGGCCGAGGGTGCCATCTCTTTTTACTTTTTATTATTAAAACCTTTTATGTAACTTCACTTGAACGGAGCTTTTCTTGGTTATTTATTTGTTTCAACTTCTTTGAGATCGTTTTTGGCCAAGTTTCACACGTCCTAAAGAGATGAAATTTTGTGTGCAACTCAGTCTCGTAGTACATTTTCATCCATGAAATTGTAGTACAGTTCGTTGAAACTACTACGACCAAAAAGTTGCAATTGTACATGCAAAAAATGCACTTATTAGCAATAACGTAGAAAGATTACACGCCACGGAGCGCTGGGCGATGACGTCATGGGTTTTGCTAAGAGGCGACATGCGCACTCAGCAGTGTTGATGGGTAAATAAAAGGTTTTACACGAAAAACTAAGTTTTTTTAACAAATTGTTGTAGCTAACAACTGCAATAATTCTGTTGAATTGACGTGACTTTTACTAAATATTTCCACTTTCCAAGGCTTCCATAACGATGGGAAAAGTAGCTTTCCAGTGGTACACATTTTTATGGAATATCAAAAATATCCATTGCAACGTTATACAACTTCCGAAAATGGTTTCATAAGTGAACTGGTTGCCAAATATGTTTGTTCCATACATTTTTAAAATAATACGAGCGACTTTTTAGAGCTTCAAGTCTTAGCTTAAGACTTTTTCTTACAAAAAAATCTTACGTCTTAGTATTACGATTAAACACCTGAAAAACATATGTCTTAAGACTAAAAACTTGCCCTTTGTGATAGAGACAATGAAGTTTGCTATAAGCAGTCTTCTTCCAATTCCAAGTTTTTAGACAAGGGTAACATTCCTAAACAATTCTTGCAGATTTTGTCCCCAAATCTCCATCAGCATTCTAAACGGCTTATGTCGACTTTTCCAAGCTCCTCGGATGTATTTTAAATCCTTGGAAAAGTGCTTCGGATCCTTGCCCAAACAACACCGAAATCCGTAGCGTATTATAATGCCGGGACGAACAACTCTGTTTTACCTTTTTTGTCCAGCATGCCTCGGCGAGATAATGCTTATTCCTTTTTTTTTTCTCCATCATCGTCTCAATTTCTTATCGTAAAAATAAGACGCCATTATTTTCACCGAATGGTCGCTGGTCAAAAATAATTCAATCCTCGGCTTTTCTTGCATTCAAATAATGCAATTTCCGAGATTTCCTTGTATTTTTTTGCGTCACGAATGGATGCAAAGAAAAAAAGATCCAAGTATCCGAACAATCGGGGCTCAGATCCTACACTGCATGTAATGTATATATTTTTCTTGCCAGTGTTATAATAGGACATGGATAGGGTTTGAACCCGATACCAAAAACTCTTTATATATGTTTGGATCCGGCTTTCCGTTTACGCTGACCGGAAAATCGATATCCGGTAAGGCCGTAGTTTTTGTAATTTTTTTGTGTGCTATGGATTGCTTGCCCCACCCTCGATGCAATTAATCGAAATAACGTTGTGGTCATTGATAGGACATTAATTAGAAACGCGTGATTGCATTAAGGTCACTCGTGTGGTCAATTTATGCGTTATAAGATGATACGCATCATATGAAACTGGACAGAAATACGATATCGGGGAACATCATTCTGGAAGCCCTTACCGTTTAAAAAGGTGCAGCAATAAGTGGCTATTCTTACATGAATTTTTGCAATATCATGCACACCTCTGCCCAGTTGCATAAAATGCATCATAGATGGCGTTGTGTGTTATTGATATAAAACGTTAATTTTATGTGTTTGCACTTTAATGTCATATTAGAGGGATTAAGCACGCCTCCCTTAATGCCCCGTCAACTGATTTACCTTAACGAGAACGCATTGGAAAAACATACAGTGCTGTCAATGTGGTTAGCATTAACGGAGCATTAAGGAAGGCGTGCTCAATCCCTCTATTATCACTCTCCACTGCAATAGGAAATCTCAGCTTTGGATACCTGCCATGGAATTATCAAATGACGTCATGGATAATCATTTGAAGGGAACAAGTCCTGAGCTGTGAGCAGTATATAATACTGCTCAGATATTGCTTTCAAGAACGAAATATATATTTTTTTCTGAAAACCGACATTAAACAGGAGATTAAAGTGCAGTGCACGACGAATAAATGCCATAAAACACTTTTTCCCCAGAAAAATTACAAAAAGCAAAAATAATCAAAAACTGCTGTAAATAAACGGTGACATTCCCTACTGTATACAATTCCGCATGGCAGGACGGACAACCGGCACATCTCATTTTTATTTATTCCTATGATTTTCGAAATAAGAAATTACGTTACATTGGTCGTTCCAGAGGCCACAACCGCCATTTGTCGAAATTTATTTCATGGCAGCATAACTTTATTTTATTTATTTGTGTTTTTTTTTCGGAGAAAGTTATTGTGAATGGGCCTTATCTCCAAAGTTGATAAAATTCGCGAAAGACTTTATAACAAAATAGCGGCAAAAATTCATAAAAGTAAAAAAAAAAAAATCAAAAAGTTGCGAAATATACCTACCGGCCGTACATGTAAAAACAAAACTGGAAAATTATTTTGCAAAAGTTTCTAATTGTGGATGGAGATGAGACGAGATTTAAATATGTGCGTAACCTATGACGTGTGCGACGGAGTCCGAGAAGGGTAAATGAAGCGTTTCACTTTTCGTGACGTTTCCCTTTTCGTCACGTTCAGGTCAATTTCCCATACCGCGCTTATAGAAGTTTTACTTCAACAAAAAACATTAAGCTGTTATAGAACAATTGAAAAATAAATTTCCCTATATAAATCTAAAAAAATTAATTTAGCTTAACCAAACAAGCCAAATCTGAAACATAAATTTGGCCTTTTATTTGTAGGCACTCCAGTTTCACAGAGTACACGATGTCCTTTTATAGAAACCCCATATATACATTACATAAGAAATGGACAAAAAAAAGATAAACATCAACAACCCAATTTGCGTGCCCAGCTATACTTAATATTCCACGGAGACGGCTTTCATAAGATGTCTATAGAATTATAGGCCAAAGAACTTCGACCTTAGCTGTCGTTGTTGTACATCTCATGTGATTTGCGATAGTGGTCTCCTATTGGCCAATAAGCGTAGACAGTTATTGACAGCCACCATCTTGTTCTCACGCACCATATACTTAGGGAGATGAAAAATGGAATGCATTAATACATCAAACGGCCATGTTCTGCATGTGAATCGATGAATGTCGGTCTAAGGTTGAAGCTTACACTTAATAACTGTCCCACTAATAAACCGAGTGCACAAGTATAAAAAATGGTGAATAAAATTTGATAGTGGTTTTCCATAACGTTGACAGAGGTGACCTGCATGAAACTCGGCACTTAGAACGTGCTTGCTATTCATGTTCTTGACCCTACTTTGCACATCATCACCATGCTTTCTGCATAATTTAACAGCCTCAAATGTACAATAACCCTTTTCTAGTGACAAAATAGTGTCGGGGGAAATTGAGGGAATTCTTCTGGAAATGTGTTTGTGTAATGACAAAGGCCGCCATCGTTTCACACATCAAAATACGGCTTCTCTTAAATTAACTCTTAAACTGAGCTCAGACGTACGTTCTCTATGTTATCAACATATACAATTCACAAGTTATGTAAAGTGTATTTATTTATTTATTTATTTATTTATTTACCAAAAACACTCAATGAGTACACGAAATCAACTCTAAGAAGAAAGAA
>JAQGCC010005525.1:0-11396 GCA_034698905.1 Xestoiulus laeticollis
AGACGTCGAAAATCACCGCTGAGGTGACCCGCCAGCTGAACCGACACTTCGAAGTACGTGACCTGGGCGACGTAGCCTACTACCTCGGCATCAAGGTGCAGCGACCAGCAAATGGAGATATCTTGCTTTTGCAAGAGGCGAAAATAGTCAAGTTAGTTGCTGACCATGGTCTCATTGATGCAAAGCCGGCTAAGACGCCTCTACCGACCGGTTTTATTACCACAGATGACGATGCAAGCCCTCGACTCCCGAATAATAAGCGGTACCGACAGGCTGTTGGTTCACTGCTTTACCTGGCCACAGTTACACGACCTGATGTTGCGGCTGCTTTGGGCCTTCTGGCCAGGAAGGTCGAGGCACTTACCCAGGCGGACTGGGAGGCAACGAAACGGGTTATTCGCTACCTGTCTATAACTCGCAGCAAGGTTTTACAGCTGCCTGCTGCCAACGACCATGTACTGAGGTGCTACGTCGACGCGGACTGGGGTGGCGACCGGATTGATCGGAAATCAACGAGTGGCTGCCTACTTCGTTTTGGCACCGCCACTATTGCGTGGAGCAGCAAGAAGCAGTCGACAGTCGCACTGTCTTCGACTGAGGCCGAGTACCTCGCAGCATCGGCCGCGGCGCAAAATGTGCTATGGCTTCGCCAGTTATTGGCCGACTTGAACCAACCAACAATTGATGGAACCCTGGTGTTCGAGGACAACCAGGGTTGTATCAAGATGATCTAAGCGGATCGCTCCATGGCGAGAACACGGCACATTTCCATTAGCCACCACTTCCTGAGGGACCTGAGACGACGGAAGATCATCGATGTGCGATATCTACAGACGTCCGAGATGATAGCTGATATCTTGACGAAGCCGTTACCAATTAGAGTGGCTCACGAGAAGTTCTCTATGAGGATTGGACTGATTTCTCCTGAGCCAGCGACGAACACAACTCTGGTGCGAGAGGGGGTGTTGGAATAGAGCGCCCCTGCTGATGTTCCAGGGCCAAGTTTTTTTTCCCGCCCTTTGTTGTTGGGCAACAAGTGCGCAGTTTTTTGCCCTAGGACCTGGGCCAATTGGCATTCTTTGGCCAATTAGCATTCCTTCTTTTTTTTGCCAGGTTCAGGTCGCCATTGTGTTCTTCACTCTCCAACCTGAACAACCTGAGTTTATTTAATTACCTGGTCGTCTCCTCTGAATAACCAACAGTATTCAAATTACTATTTGGAGTTATCTAAACAAGGTATTGTGTCTCTATTTAATACCAAATATACAAAATAAAGAAAAGGAAACTGTTAATTCTTATTAAATGCAAATTTTAGTAATAGGTTAGTTAAGTAATTATTTTTTCATAACATGCCTTAACAAATATAAAAAATGTGGTGTGATTTGGTGATAAATTTCGCCTATTTTCATTGGTTTAACTAAGGTTTCTAATCAACAATAGTTAAAACAAGTAATCAATTTATAGATAATTTAAAAATAATTAGTCGAAAATGAAAAACTGAAATCAGATTTAAAAGTACCTAACGTGACATTTTTATCAAATCATGGTTTAAAATAACAATAATGTTCACCTTTGGAAAATGATATACTAATAATCACTTGCTTCTGATAACCATTGGTTCAATCTGTTAAGTAACATTTAACAAAACTATCATTTCGTCTTATCAAATTGATAAAGTACTTGTATCCTCCTATATAAAAACGGCATTGAACATGCAATTAGCTCACAACGATTATGATTTCTGAAAATTCGGTTTAAGAAGTCTGTCAGCTTTTCATTATTTCTTTGTGTTTTAATGAAATTAAAAACAGAATACTTAAATAATCAGACTAATTTCCACTACATTGATTGGCAATGGTAAGTTGAGTATTTAATAAACATATGCAGTAGTATAATTATTAATGGCTTGACATTACAGCTTTATTTAACAATTGCATTATTTTTCATGCAGATTTCATCGTTTTAAAGCAGCAAATTCAAATAAAAAAACAACTATATTTGCATTTCCAAAACAAACCCAAGGTAAACTTGCAATTAATTATTTTTTAATTGTTACTGTGGAGATCATATATTCTCTATGGCACGTATAATTTTTTTTAAATAAAGATACATCTATATTGGCTTAAGGATATTGATTTACATGTATTTAATAAATATTTTGACTCCTCCAGAATAGTAATTAATCGTTTTAGGACAAGTAAATTTGCTGGAAATTTAAAACTTTTTATGAAAAATAGTTAACCTTTTTATCTAAAGCTGGAAAAGTATAAATCTTGCATACGAAAATTGAGAAAATTCAGCAATTAAATAATAAAGACAAATTTTAAAGTTTGTATAGATTTATAGTTTATGTATTTGTAAATTTCAAAATTTAAACAAATATCAGTAGTGCAATATAGAAATACAATATTAAATTGCACCATGTGCATTTCAATTTTGAGCCGAGGGTTTAATCCTAGTATTAATTGGCACGTTGTCTTTTAAAATTTGTTTTTCTGAGGTCCAAAGTCAATAAAACTTAAAATACATTTTAATTTTTGATGCATCTAAATATCTGTGTATATAATTTTACAAAATACCCTGTTATGCACTGTAGTATACACATAAATGCTCCATCAAAATGAAAAATTACTGAAAATATTCCAGTAAATTGCATCAGCTTGGCATTAAGATTACATATGTAAACTGGAATATTTTCGGTAATTTTTCATTTTGATGGAGCATTTATGTGTATACAACAGTGCATAAATACCCTATACTACATGTATATTGAAATTTAAAAAGGGTTGAAACATATTGAACTGATACCTGAACTTTGGACCATTAATTGTTGAAAGAAAAGGTAAGGGGATATTTTTTAAAATGCCCTGAATGCAAAAGATTTATGTAACCATAATTAAATTTTTGTTTCAGTGTTTTGTTTTAGAAAATTTAACTCTGTTTTCTACTATAATTTGCCAGAATTAATTGGCATGAGGTTTTTGTGGTGATAATACCCAAGCATACATGTTACTGTCATAACATTATACCAATAGCATGGAATGATTGAAATCAAAAATTGTTAACAATAGCTTTAAGCCGGCCACACACGAGGCAACTTATTGCCTGGAATAAATTCCAGAAATAAATTTTCTTGTAATTTTCTCGTGTGTGTCGAAATTGAAATTTATTTATTAGAAATAGAAACTTATTTCTTGAATGGAATAGTATTCCATTCAAGAAATTTATTTCAGTTTCCTGACCAATCACGAATCAGGAAAAAATCACTTGCACACAGCACGATTTTATTCAAATTATTTTTTCAAAATAATAAGAATAGAAACCAATTTCCCTGTTATTTTGCATATTTAGTGTTGTCGCGATCGGGATATTTGGTGAGTAAATAAAGGGAATTTTGAAATTTGTTGCCTACATTTGCTTCATGTGTATGGCACAAACAGAAATTTATTGCCCAGAAATAAATTTCTAAAAGATTTCTGAAATTTATTTCAGGCAATAAATTGCCTCGTGTGTGGCCGGCTTTAGGAATGTAAGAAATTATAATTTAATAGATGAAATGTATAAATTCATTCAAAATCTTATTACACTTGAATTCATGGTTTATCCATTATCACAAAAAAACCAACCTTTCAACACATGATTTCATTTGAAGTAATATAATGTATTTCAGTTGTTTTAAGTCTTTATGACTGGTTTTAATTGTCACTATTTTTATTTGCAGATGAATGTCATTCATTGAGTTCTGGTGAACTAAACTTCAAATCATCAGGAGCACATTTGGTTCGTAAAACTTGTATTTGCCAATAGGGAAATACTAATCGGCATATAAAATCAACTGATTGAACAAGTTATTGAAAATGGAGGAAAGCTCAAGTGTCAATATAGAACATTACACTGCCAATAACACCAATTACCATGGATGGGCATATGAACAAAAACTCGTGATGTTTTTCCTAACTCAAAGATTAGTAAAAAATAAAAACAGCACATTTCAATTGGCTGCTGGCATGAAGGAAGCTGGAGCATTTGATGACATTGTCATAATCGAAGAACAACCACAAAATATTATTGAGTATACATTTTTGCAGTCAAAACATGCATTGCACGATAACAAAAAAATTGCCTTTGTTGATTTAATCTCTAGTAAAGGTGATTGGAGTTTAATAAAGTACTTCTGTTCATTTCTCGAAATGAAATGCAATACAAAATTCAAAAGCAAAAATGTAACATTAAAGAATTTCATTCTTTGGTGCAATTTTGATTTTGATTACGAGAAGCGTTTGTCAGGGATGTCTATGCATAAAATTTCAAAAGATTTTTTTGAGCCTTATTGCATTGAGTTTATTGACAACAATGCTCTAAAATTTAAAAAAGATTTTCAAATGAAGAGCTTTATTCTTACAAAACTCAAAGATATAGAGAAAACTCCCAAAACGTTTTGTGATGAAGATATTGAGGAATTTTTGGACAAATTAGTATTTGCAGTTAAACAGCCTGATGAAACTGATATAGATGAAATTATTAAAAATAATATTATTCAAATAACGAGCTGTAGAGATCTTAACTGTGAAGCTGTTTTTTGTGAATTTCAGACAGAAATTTCTAAGTGGCTCAATGGTGCTGAGGGCAAAACATTCAAATTACAGCATGCTCATTCATTTCTTGAAAATGTAAAGAAACTTTACAATTCTACTTATTATGACAAAATTCTGGAATTGGGAGTGACATTTAGTAATGAGACAGTTGCAAATTTGGGATTAATCAAAAGTCTTCAAAATACGGATAAAAGAATAATTATTATCATAAACCAATTTAATCCAATTATGTCTTCTATTAAAGTGCATCAGGTTTTGAGCAGTTTGGAAAGATTCAAACCAAGCAATTACTTGTTTACTTGTTTAGAGGATTTCATAAAATTGCAAGATTCCATTATTGAATATGTGCACAAGAAGAACGGTGACTTCCTACTAGTAATAGAGTGTGACATTGAGCTTTTGGATGATAGTAAAATGCATGAAATAATAGAAACTTTGAAAGATTTGTCCAAATTATCTGGCAAAACATTCGTTCTAGTTAGCATTAAAAATGCAGCATTTGTTAATTCATTTAGAAGTGCCACTTTGTATGAAGAAATAACAGATGATAAAAATAACTTCCGTTATTTATCACCACAGTCACAAAAGCATCTTATGGAAACAATTATTACATTTCAAGGCAAAAAGGTACCTATGCAGGATCTAATTGACATTGATAAACTAGCAGACATTATAGATGATGAAACTTCTTGTATGCTTGCCACAAAACAAGAAATAATTATTGGTGAAAAACTAGCATCATTAGGAGAGGTTTCAGACTATTATATTGAAAGAACAATTTCCCGGAAAATTAATGTTAGTGAAAATATCCTTAAAAATGAGTTGCCTGATTTGTTTGCAATTGGAAATATTGATGAAAGTGAGTTGATTAAGATTGTTGATAACGGGAAGCCACAAACAGCTAAATTGCATAAAGAACTACAGCACCTATCTTTGAAAAAAAAGCCAAACAGACACTATGACGAAGTTGATCCAAATCCTGAAGAACCAATAAGATTCATAACATTAAGTAATGAAAGAAAAAGTGAATGTTTTAAGCAGCTTTGTTTAGATTACCCTAGGCACACAATACATTGGATTGAAAAAATCGACAACAAAATAGTATGGCAACAAACTCAAGGCAGTTTATCCAATATTCGAAAATATATGGACTTAAATGTACATGTAGACTCTGAGAAATTAATTCTGACTAAGACCTTAACTTCAATTGATGATAAAGTGGTAATTGTTAGTGGAAAGCCAGGAATGGGTAAATCCTGCTTGCTTTCATATCTAACATTACAAACACAAGCAAAAGACCCCACATTGTGGATAACAAGGATAAATTTACTGGATTATGAAACTGAAATGTATAAATTCAGCAAAGAAAAGCCAAACAAAATCACAGAAGAAATAGCTTTCAATTTACTAATTGAATATACAAAATATTCAAAATTTCAAAAAATTCTCTTTGAAAATGCAATAAACTGTCAACAAAAAGTCATTTTGGTGATTGATGGTTTTGATGAAGTTGGTAAAGAGTGTTGGAATTGTGTTATGAAACTTTTGCATTACATGAACCGAAAACCATTTATAAAGATATGGACATGTACTCGATCTCATGCAAGCTATAAGTTAGAAGATGAGCTAAGTACATTTTCACATGATTTGCAACCCCTCACAAGTGCTAACCAGATCAAAATTTTAAAAAATATTTGGATTAAAAGTTTAGAAGAAAGCTATATTAATAATGATCACTTAACTAACTTTGCCAAACAACTATTAGAATTGTATTACGAATCTATCGAAGAATCCAACAAAGATGTTTTAGGAATTCCATTGCACATTAAGATGCTTGCTGATGCATTTCAAACAGAGTGTAAAGAATTCTGTATGTCAGGACAAAATGCACTTGAACAACTTGGTAGATTGAACTTATTTGATTTGTATAAACAATTTGTCGAGAGAAAAACTGATATTCTTTGCAATGACAAGTTTAAATCAAAAACAGCAATTGGTTTTTTTAAAGCAAAAAAAATTTTGGAGCAAATTCAAATGAGTGAACAACACCATCAACAATTAGCTTTTAAAGCACTGCATTCAAGGCTTGACAAATCGTTTGAAATATCAGAACCAATAACTGCTCCTGATGATTTTGATCTGAAACATGGAATAATAACTGGTATGAAAAATAATGAACCAGTTTTTATTCATTCAACATTTGCAGACTATTTTGCTGCTCAGTGGTTTACTGAAAATTTACACAAGGAAAAATTTGCATTTGACTATAAAGAATTCATTTTTGGTGAAGCAAGTAAAAACCATAAAGAAAGTATTTTGAGACAAACTTGGCTTTATGATTCTTTTATTAATATATTCAATAGCAACAACTCAATTGTTAAGTTAACTTCTTCAGAAATAGCCAGCCAGAAGCTGTTAGCAAGAAACAATACATTGTTTGAAACCGAGAATGATAAAACATTTGTTTTTCGGAGATTTGTAGATTATTTTTTAGTTGAGCATGCTAAAGAAAATTCTCAAATAGATGAAAACAGATATAACATATTTATTTCAGTTTTAACAAATGATACAAAAAAATTAACACAAATATTAAAGGAAATAAGTTATGATGCTATTAATAGTACTGATGGTATAGGAAAAACTCCTTTGCATGTTGCTATCTCACTTAGACAACTTGAAATGGTCGATATTCTATTAGAATTTAAAGCAGATGTTAACATCTTAGATGATACTTTTAAATGGTCCGCTTTACAATATGCAGATGCATTTATGTTTTGGGATATTGCAACAAACTTGTTAAATAAAGGAGCTAATGGAGAACACATGAGCAATGCTATTAAAATGATTAATGAGGGCGACAACTCGTTGTTGCACCTAGCAGTTTCACTAGATTCTTTGAAATTTGTAAAATTATTAGTAAAAAATGGTGCTGATGTAAACTTATATGATCAGGATGGAAATTCCGCTTTGCATAATGCCACAAAGAAAGCAAAATTGGAATTATTAAATTACGTTGTTCAATTTGAAAAATCGGATTTTATCAAATTGAACAAAAGAGGTTTTGCTCCTATTCATATTGCTGCAGAACAGAATAATCTTGATACAATTAAATGCATTGCAAATGTATCAAATATTGAACAGCCAAATAGTGCTGGGTTTACTGCTTTGCAACTTGCTGTAAATAGTGAAGGAAATATTGATAGAAATTGTCAATTAAATGTTGTTAAATACCTTGTTGAAGAAAAAGAAGCAAGTATAATAGTTACTGACATTAGTGGTAATATGCCAATTCAAACTGCAGCTTTAAATGGAAACATTGAAATAGTGAAGTACTTTTTGGACTCAAAAAAGGTGGAACTTAGTGCAATAAATACTGACAATGAGTCTTTAGTAGATTTAGCTGCACAAAGTGGAAGTTTAGATTTAGTCAAATATCTTGTAGATGAGAAAGAAAAAAATGCAAGTCTTACTAACACCAACACATTTGGTTCCATGTCAGTTCATACAGCAGCATTGAATGGACACTTAGACATTGTCAAGTATTTTCTCACTACAACAAACGTTCCAGTAAATGAATCAAGAAATGATAGCTGGTCCATAGTTCATTTAGCAGCAGAAAGTGGAAACTTAAATTTAGTCAAATACCTTGTAGATGAGAAAAATGAAAGTTTTACTATCCCCAACACAGATGGTTCAATGCCAGTCCATACTGCAGCATTGACTGGAATCTTGGACATTGTCAAGTACTTTTTGGAATCAAAAAATGTTGAAATAAGTGCATTAAATAATAACAAGAGCTCTTTAGTTCATTTAGCTGCACAGAGTGGAAATTTGAACTTAGTCAAATACCTTGTAGATGAGAAAAATGCAAATTTTACCATTCACAACACAGATGGCTCTATGCCAGTTCATATTGCAGCATTAAATGGACACTTAGGCATTGTCAAATTCTTTTTGGAGTCAAAAAATGTTGAAATAAGTGCATTAAATAATTTAAGGAACTCTATTGTTCATTTAGCTGCACAAAGTGGTAGTTTATATTTAGTCAAATACCTAGTAGATGAGAGAAAAGCAAGTTTTACTAACACCAACACAGCTGGGTCGATGCCAATTCATACTGCGGCATTGAATGGACACTTAAACATTGTGAAGTACTTTTTGGAGTCAAAAAATGTTGAATTAAGTTCATTAGATAAAGACAATAACTCATTAGTTCATTATGCTGCACAAAGTGAAAGTTTAAATTTAGTCAAATACCTTGTAGATGACAAAAATGCAAGTTTTACTAACACTAACACAGATGGCGCCATGCCATTTCATACTGCTGCAATTAAGGGACACTTAGAAATTGTGAAGTACTTTTTATCGTCAAAAAATGTTGAATTAAGTGCACTAAATAATGATAACTGGTCCATTGTTCATTTTGCTGCCAAAAGTGGATGTTCAAATTTAGTGAAATATCTTGTAGATGAGAAAAATGCAACTTTTACTAACACTAACACACGTGGTTCAATGCCAGTTCATACTGCAGCATTGCATGGACACTTACAAATTGTGAAGTACTTTTTGGAGTCAAAAAATGTTGAATTAAGTGCATTAGATAATGATAATAACTCATTAGTTCATTATGCTGCTCAAAGTGGAAGTTTAAATTTAGTTGAATACCTTGTAGATGAGAAAAATGCAAGTTTTACTAATGCTAACGCAGATGGTGCCATGCCATTTCATACTGCAGCATTGAATGGAGACTTAAACATTATGAAGTACTTTTTGGAGTCAAAAAATGTTGAATTAAGTGCATTAGATAATCAATTTAACTCATTAGTTCATTATGCAGCTCAAAGTGGTAGTTTGAAGTTAGTTGAATACCTTGTAGATGAGAAAAATGCAAGTTTTACTAACACCAATGCAGATGGTGCCATGCCATTTCATTCTGCAGCATTTAAGGGACAATTAGAAATTGTGAAGTACTTTTTAGAATCAAAAAATGTTGAACTAAGTGCATTAGATAACGATAACTGGTCCTTAGTTCATTTTGCTGCACAAAGTGGTAGTTTAAATTTAGTAAAATATCTTGTAGATGAGAAAAATGCAAGTTTTACTAACACCAGCAAAAATGGTAAAATGCCAGTTGACATTGCCACAGCAAATGGGCACTTAGACATTGTGAAGTTCTTAAGTCAAAAAATGTTGACTTAAATGTTAGATCTTGTTGTTGAAAGTAGCGTTTCTGATGATGCAGCACGACCTGAAGTTATTAGTAAAATCTATTTCCCATACCTAATCAATTGCAACAAGTTAAATTAGATGCATCCTGTGTTTAGTTAATGTGAAGGCAATTTCCTTCTTTTCTGATGACTCAGAAATGGTTTTATTTTTCTTTATTTGAAAAAGTAATAACTTCCACAGGTAATTCATTTTTAACTGCATAAGCAGAAGGTATAAAACAAATCTCTGCACAAGCCTTTTTCAATCACGGAGCTCCATATAAATGCTCAGAATAAATTGGGGAATAATTTTGCTGTGAAATGTGAGCTTCCCAACATTATAAAATACACAAGTATTGTAAAGGAAAGGCAGCAATGAGATTTGCTATTTAGAAAATGGACCACCTGTATGTGATCCACAATTGTGTTCAATAAACGCTTAATATACTTTTCACTCTTCCAAACTTTAAAAAACTTGCAATTTTTGATTTGAAAAAGTACTTGATGGTTCTGTTGATGAAATTACTGAAATTACTGAAAGATAACGGAAATTGCCTAGACAATTTATAGGTCAGTTATTTCATGCATTTTTGCTCTTCGATTACTTAAGAAATATAGACACTGTTATTTGGAAGCAATCTTAATTACATTACATGCTAAACTATTTGTTTAGCTGTGTAATGTCTGTATATTAGTTAAACAATGACAGTAACTCCAATGTAAAAGTTTATACACTTATGGAGTCTTGAAGAATAGTTATGTATACATGTTATTTATAATATCTGAATTTATGACTAATATGTATTAATAATATTTGTGCAGATTGAACAATGTATTACAATGCATTTTTATTTGAAACTATTCTATTGTTATGAATATATATTCTGTATATGAGACTGAAAAATCATTTTTATGTCTAAATAAAGTGCCATTCAATTATTTTCATTGTGTCATGATTTAATTTCATGTGTAGAACTTTAAGACTATCCTCCAAAGAGTGATAATATATGTTAAAAAAACTACAGCACAACTAAATCACATTAAGAAATGTTGGCCTTTGTAAATAATACCTATTATTGTCATGAATCATTGCAACTACACTTCCATTTATCATAAACACAAGTTTACTTGCATAAAAATGATATAGTGCCCCATTACATATTTTTAATGCGGGCCAAGTAGAAGATTTTAGTATTGTACAGGGTTTATGGACAGTTTTTGTGCATTCATGTTTCCTTTATACACATTTTTTAATACAGTGAAACCTGTGAATAGCACAACTGCTTGAGACCGAACGATGGGGTGTGCTATATGGAGGTTCAGCAAAAGTGATAACCATACACCCACGGGTAAATGTACATGTACAACTGTACACGTACATGCTATAAAATTGTACATTTAATGAATTGGACACTATTAATTAAGATTCACAAAGAAATTTTGCATTTTTAATAATTTTTAACATAAAGAAAACCGAAAAATGCCTTAAAAATTTTACATGTATTGAACAGGTGTAGGGCCGGTTCCCGGACATCTCGTCAAAGTCCTTTTCGTCAAGATCGGCTGATCGGCTAATCGGCTGATCGGCTGAGTA
>JAQGCC010005526.1:0-11394 GCA_034698905.1 Xestoiulus laeticollis
AACTGTTCGCACGATGGAGTTTGCAATCGTGACAGAAAAGTCGCGGCTTTATTGGCTCCGTGAGAACGGGGCTTGAGCGTAGTGAACACAAACTGATCCTGAGCAACAACTGAGCAGAGCCTGGTGAGCAATAGGCTCAATTTAGAAACTGCCCTATAGGCCTACTCGTACATTAAATCGGAGGACTCCATGCAGGAAACTTAAAAGAACACCAACATTTTTAAATAAGCAATTGACAGATTTTAAACTCATGTGATCACTCAAAGACTCCAAGATGGTCAGAGTTATAATATAATTTCGATTTTATGAACCTCTATTATATAAACCCTCTATTTTATTAACTAATCAGCACGAGGCTCCTGCTGACCACTGCGCCTCAAACATAATGTACATGTATACATGTACTATACTGATCAGTTGTAAGCCCTACATGAATATATTCAGGGGCGCCATGAGCAGGAGTCGGGCCCGGGGCCCCCCTTCACGTTTGAAGGGCCCCATACATCGGCTCGCTGTCCAGGCCCGGGACATGCATGCAGCCCTCCTCTCGTTAGGCCTACCTACATGTACATTATATGTAATGTCATAAAATAACTTCGAATTCTTAATTGACTTTTGTCATATTTTTTGGATTATCTGAACTTTTCGATTTTTTGATTATGAACCACCTAATCTGGTCACAATTACATGTAGTTCATAAAATACATTTAAATGTTCTAATGTAATCTGATAACCTAGCTTATTAGACGTCGTACATGCACTGTAAATTAACGATTTCAGGAAATCTCCTTTTGTCCCTTTTGGCCTGATTTGACGATTTGATTGAATTCCCGATGGCGGGAATTTCCGATTTCCCAATCAAATCGTTGATTTCAGGAATTCATTCCTATGCTTGTTCTCCCATGCTTTATGCTGTATTTAACCTAAGGGTAAAAACAGCATTATTAGAGCAGGGAATAGCGTGCATGGTCGGAATTCCGATTGCCCAATTTAAACGCAGCATTTCAAGGCCATGCCATGCATTTTTACCCTTATACATGTAGTAACAACAACAACAAGAATCCGTTATCTGTGCTTGAAACCAATATAAAGTACCATAATCCGTACTGCACATGTATACAAAGCTGAGATTAAATGCAGTGAAATTTGGTAATCTCGATCACCACGTTACTCTGTATACCCTGGTGAAAAAACCAATAGAAATTTCTATTGGTCAAAGTCTATTGGTTTCTATTGTTATTTGGAACATTGGTTTCTATTGGTGCCAATAGGATCATAGCCTATTGGTGCCAATAGGATCATAGCCTATTGGTTTCTATTGGTGCCAATAGGATCATAGCCTATTGGTTTCTATTGGTGTCAATAGGATGATAGCCTATTGGTTTCTATTGGTGCCAATAGGATCATAGCCTATTGGTTTCTATTGGTGCCAATAGGATCATAGCCTATTGGTTTCTTTTGGTGCCAATAGGATCATAGCATATTGGTTTCTTTTGGTGCCAATAGGATCATAGCCTATTAGTTTCTAGTGGTGCCAATAGGGTAATTAATAGCCTATTAATTTCTATTGATGCCAATTGAATCATAGGCTAATGGCTTCTCTTGGTGTCAATGCGGAATAAATAACACTGCAAATAGTTTATTTGTACATTTAATAAATGGTTTAATATTAAAAATGAAAAACAAAAACAAATAAATAGAAACAAATCTACTGCATCTATAAAGCTTACTACAGACTACCATGTGATCATGCATGCGATCATACCTTGCGATCATGCGAGTTATTGTAATGTCGATAGTCTGTAGCCAGCTTAATTTCATGCCAAAATTTATTTTGATGATTTGTTCAAGCTCGCTATCTTTTCTGCAAGTTGAGCGTTCACTTTTTGAATCTTCTTTTCAATTTCCTCCTTTGGAATGCTATCATTAATAAGTTTTTCTTTTAATTTGTCTGCAATGAAAAAATATTTAACAATAAATAAATGCATCAGTTAAAGGTTTATCATTATAGTATTTTAATAGTACCTTTAATTAGCAAAACTTTTTGTGGCGTAAGAGCTTGCTTGCTTGCCGATCCTTTTTTGCGATTTGAAGCTTTGCCACAAACACTTCTTTTTCGAAGTTCTTCACTACCCCAAATCATCTGCGCAAGATTCTTCACAAAAAGACTGTCCTTTTCTCGTTGTAGTCTTGCCCACTGCTCTTTTGGCACCCATGTGTTTGAGCCAATCAAGATCTGCAATAGTAATAAAATCAATAATATCTTGTTATTAGAATTTTTCTAATAATGATCTTAGAAAATAATTAACTAAATCTGACCTTCTCTACAGTGTTGTCAACACTCTCCAAACTCAAAACATCATCTAAGGTAGTTAGGTCCCTTGAGCTGCTAATATCCAATTCGCTCAAGGCACTACAGTCTTGCTGCAATACCACCTTTGGATTTTGGGCAACCGAGAAAGTTGGAGTACTTGCAGTTCTCTCTGGCACTCGTCTTACAGGTGAAAAATCAGGTGTTTGAACACAGCTAATTTCTACCCTGCACTTTTCAGCTGAAATACAAAATAAATTCAATTATACACTTTGTAATTTAACAGAAATTCAAACCAGTGTAGCTTAAAAGTGATTTCTTACCTTCTAAAACTTTAGCTGCCAAAGCATTTGCCAATATAGAGTTTTTTTCGTACAACTCCAAAATAATTTTGTCTTTTTTAGCAAGCTTTTCCGAGAACGTTTTAAGCATTGCGTCATATTTTTTTTGGAGTTCAACATACGTGCTCTCCAACACTAGGCTGTCTTCTTCTTCTTCATCATCGCTGTCGGCATCCTTTCCCTTTTTTACTTTTTTAGGAGGTTGGGAAACAGCTCCATAAGGCAGGAGTGGATTATCCTCCTGGTTTTTTAGCTTCCTTTTGATAATCGATGTCATCGTCAGTTGTTCAGCTTTTGAGGTAAACTCTTTCTGCCTTTTCTGAAATATTAACATTTATTGTAATTCACTGCTTTTATTTTAAATGTTGTTGCATATTCTGATAACTGAGATTCTCCTGAGTATTTATCTCGAATATCTATGGAATCGAGCAAGAATTAACTAAGATATATGGCAGTTTTTAGCAAATGAAATTTTCCCTGTAAAATGTGACAAAAAGTGACATAATTTCGGTTATTCTTGCTTGATTGCAGAGATAATCAAGATAAATACTCAGGTGAATCGCTGTTATCAGAATATGCAAACAAAATTTTTAAAAAAAGAAGCTTTTAACAAAACGCACAGCAAGGTTAAATGGTGAAAATAGACCTAAAAATAATAAAGTTGATTTTATTCCAAATTTTGTTTGCATATTCTGATAACAGCGATTCACCTGAGTATTTATCTCGAATATCTCTGCAATTGAGCAAGAAGTACCGAAAATATGTCACTTTTTGTCACATATTACATGGTGAATTTTATTTTCTAAAAAACTGCCATATCTTCGTTAATTCTTGATCAAATCCAGAGATATTTGAGATTAATACTCAGGTGAACCGCTGTTATCAAAATATGCAAACAAATTTTTTTAAAAAAAGCGTTTTTTTGACAAAAAAGGCAAGGACAAATGGTCAAAATGGACCTAAAAATAACAAAGTTGCTTTTTTTAAAATATTTAGTGGCATATATTCTGATAACGGAGATTGTCCTGAGTATTTATCTCGAATATCTCTGGAATTGATCAAAAATTAACGAAGATATGGCAGTTTTTCAGAAAATAAAATTCACATTGTAATATGTGACAAAAAGTGACATATTTTCGGTACTTCTTGCTCAATTGCAGAGATATTCAATATTAATACTCAGAACAATCTCCGTTATTAAGAATATATGCCACTAAATTTTTTAAAAAAAAGCAACTTTGTTTTTTTTAGGTCCATTTTGACCATTTGTCCTTGCCTTTTTTGTCAAAAAAACGCTTTTTTTAAAATTTTGTTTTAATATTCTGATAACAGCAGTTAACCTGAGTATTAATCTCGAATATCTCTGGAATTGATCAAGTATTTTTAGAAAATAAAATTCACCATGTAATATGTGACAAAAAGTGACATGTTTTCGGTACTTCTTGCTCAATTGCAGAGATATTCGAGATTAATACTCAGGTGAATCGCTGTTATCAGAATATGCAAACAAAATTTTTAAAAAAAGCGTTTTTTTGACAAAAAAGGCAAGGACAAATGGTCAAAATAATCCTAAAAATAACAAAGCTGCTTTTTTTAAAAAATTTAGTGGCATATATTCTGATAACGGAGATTGTCCTGAGTATTAATATTGAATATCTCTGCAATCGAGCAAGAAGTACCGAAAATATGTCACTTTTTGTCATATATTACAGGGTGAATTTTATTTTCTAAAAAACTGCCATATCTTCGTTAATTCTTGATCAATTCCAGAGATATTCGAGATAGATACTCAGGACAATCTCCGTTATCAGAATATACCACTAAAATTTTAAAAAAAGCAACTTTGTTATTTTTAGGTCCATTTTGACCATTTGTCCTTGCCGTTTTTTGTCAAAAAAACGCTTTTTTTAAAAAATTTTGTTTGCATATTCTGATAACAGCGATTTATCTGAGTATTAATCTCCAATATCTCTGCAATTGAGCAAGAAGCACCGAAAATATGTAACTTTTTGTCACATATTACAGAATGAATTTTATTTTCTAAAAAACTGCCATATCTTCGTTAATTCTTAATCAATTCCAGAGATATTCGAGATAGATACTCAGGACAATCTCCGTTATAAGAATATGCAACAAAATTTTTAAAAAAAGCAACTTTTTAACAAAAACTGCAAGGTCAAATGGTCAAAATGGACCTAAAAATAATTCAGTTGCTTTTATTCCAAATTTTATTGCACATTCTGATAACGGAAATTCTCCTGAGTATTTAGCTCAAATATCTCTGCAATGGAACAAGAATTCACAAAGATATGGCAGTTTTTAGCAAATGTTCATAGGAAACCAAATTATAACATTTTTTCCTTAACATGCACCCTGTATATATATATATATATATATAAATAAAATGCATGCATTTACTGTGTTAATATACAGTACATACCTTTTCTGCAGCTAAACTGCTTTTTGTAGTACTAGCAGTACTAGAGCCCTCAGCAACATCATCTAGATCTTCAATATATTTCATTTTTGGAAATGAAATCCTCCTGTTTTCTACTTTTTCGTTTAGGTTTTTTTCTGAAACTAAATTAATTTTTAAAAATTTTTTAAAATAAAAATTATTTCCCATTAATGTATGTCTAAATTACCAATGAAAGCAATCTTACCTGCTAAGAGTCCAATTTGGGCTTTGTAAAATGCTCCATTTTCTTCACTTTCATGGTCCTTTGTGTTTTTCCAAAACACATTGTACCACTTGGATTTGCTAAAATCCTCAGTGGAAACTGGATGGAAATCCTTTATAGAAGACACTGGCACAATCTTGCAAATGTTGTCCATATATTTGACATAAGCAAACATTTTTTAAAGATCAAATTTTTTTGAATAGTTATTTGTGGATAGCAATTGTAACTGCAGCTTTGCAAAAAACTGATCAAGCTTTTTCTAGAAACTTGCTTGATGTTCATTTAGCTGACCTTGTAGGGCTAAGTTCACCTAACATATTGCTGTGATATTTTCCCCTCTTTAAACAACACAACATCTGGGGGATTTATACCAATGTAAAATTTTGAAATAAAATACTCTTTCTGCCTTTTCTGAAATATTTACATTTATTGTAATTAACTGCTTTTATTCCAAATGTTGTTGCATATTCTGATAACAGAGATTCTCCTGAGTATTTATCTCGAATATCTATGGAATCAAGCAAGAATTAACGAAGATATGGCAGTTTTTAGCAAATGAAATTCACCCTGTAAAATGTGACAAAAAGTGACATAATTTCGGTAATTCTTGCTCGATTGCAGAGATAATCGAGATAAAACATTCAGGTGAACCTCTGTTATCAGAATATGCAAACAAAATTTTTAAAAAAAGCAGCTTTTTAACAAAAACAGCAAGGTCAAATGGTGAAAATAGACCTAAAAATAATAGTTGCTTTTATTCCAAATTTTGTTTGCATATTCTGATAACAGCGATTCACCTGAGTATTAATCTCGAATATCTCTGCAATCGAGCAAGAATTACCGAAAATATGTCACTTTTTGTCATATATTACAGGGTGAATTTTATTTTCTAAAAAACTGCCATATCTTCGTTAATTCTTGATCATATCCAGAGATATTCGAGGTAAATACTCAGAACTATCTACGTTATCAGAATATACCACTACATTTTTTATAAAAAAGCAACTTTGTTATTTTTAGGTCCATTTTGACCATTTGTCCTTGCAGTTTTTGTCAAAAAAACACTTTTTTTAAAAATTTTGTTTGCATATTCTGATAACAGCGATTTACCTGAGTATTAATCTCGAATATCTCTGCAATCGAGCAAGAAGTACCAAAAATATGTCATTTTTTGTCATATATTACAGGGTGAATTTTGTTTTCTAAAAAACTGCCATATTTTCGTTAATTCTTGATAAATTCCAGAGATATTCGAGATTTATACTCACATGAATCGCTGTTATCAGAATATGCAAACAAAATTTTTTAAAAAAGCGTTTTTTTGATAAAAATGGCAAGGACAAAATGTCAAAATAGACCTAAAAATAACAAAGTTGCTTTTTTTAAAAAATTTAGTGGCATATTGTGATAACGGAAATTGTCCTGAGTATTAATATTGAATATCTCTGCAATCGAGCAAGAAGTACCAAAATATGTCACTTTTTGTCATATATTACAGGGTGAATTTTATTTTCTAAAAAACTGCCATATTTTCGTTAATTCTTGATCACTTTTTGTCATATATTACAGGGTGAATTTTATTTTCTAAAAAACTGCCATATTTTCGTTAATTCTTGATCAATTCCAGAGATATTCGAGATTAATACTCAGTGTGAATCGCTGTTATCAGAATATGCAAACAAAATTTTTTAAAAATTCGTTTTTTTGACAAAAACGGCAAGGACAAATGGTCAAAATGGAACTAAAAATAACAAAGTTGATTTTTTTTAACAATTTAGTGGCATATTCTGATAACAAAGATTGTCCTGAGTATTTATCTTGAATATCTCTGGAATTGATCAAGAATTAACGAAGATATATGGCAGTTTTTTAGAAAATAAAATTCTTTCATAAGTAAGACCTTTCATAAGTGTCTTACTATACAAAAATATCTTTATGCATTCTACAAAATAATTTTAAAACATTACAAAAATGTCTTAACTTACAAAAAAAACTGTAAAAACAATATTACACATAATGAAAAATTTTAACTTGTGAATTTCAGAAAAAATGTCCTGCAATATTTAACAAAATTTCGTTTTTACAAGAGATTTGTTTTAATATTTCATTAAATTTTGGGGGAATTTCATAAATTCTTGATTCATGATAAAAAAAAATGATTTATTTTTAGTGTTTAAAAAACAGATTTTGTTATTTTCTGGTACAATATGTGGTTTGCTAAATATTATAATTTAGCTGTCCAATTCAGTTCAGAAAGATTTTGAGAACCTACAGATATAGAAATGCCCTAAAGGATATTTCCAACCCTCTTTTTTATGCATCAGGGTCACACAGAGAGCTATAGTTTGCACTAATGTTCGACCAAGGGGTTAAAAGCCATTAAAAACGGGAAGTACATGTATTGTAAGCTGGTAAACTTGAACCCAATGCCTTAAGCTATACAAAATGTGAAAGAAAATGAAACTCAAAAATGTGCTAGCCTTAAAGTAAACCCTCCACATCTATCTAAGAACAGTCTCATGGTGCTGTAGGACTACTTCAGAAATTCATGTGCACAACTTTTGTTGAAAGGTAATTGAATTTCACTTCATGCATGTATATTAATTTTTGCTTTAAGAATATCTTTATTAATGAGTAAAAAAGTATTATTAAACTATTTTTAAATTGGGAAAATATTAGAATATTCTAATTTTATTCCATTCAGTTTAGTAATATTGATTATGTTTATAATGTTTCCACTCCAACTTTAAGCCTAGGGGTGACTGGAGAAGTAATTGCATATATACAAAATGTTTAAAATCTTTTTCAAACAGATGAATACATTGAAAGCTACGGGAACAAGTTAATTGTCTTTCAGTTATATCTTTCAAAAACTATAGATTAATGTTTTTTTTTTTTGTATTTTCTGAGGAATTAATTCTTTTATAAAAAAGTGCATCTCGGCCCAATAACCCATGCATAGCTGTATTCTATTATCTAATTATTTATCTACGGAGAAGTTAATCTATTTTTTTATGAAAATGTTCAAATATTTTATAAATCTATAATTTTTTTAAATTTTGCTTGTATATTGCACAAAGCCTTCAAAAGGACCTTTCAACAGCAGCAATTTGTAATGCAAGCGTTCCCCCTATATGGGTTTAAAATTAGTATCCCCTTAAGCAGTTTTTTTCTAAATCAGGCATGACCCTATTACCCCATATGGCTGGTCTTATGGCTCTTCTCTCCCCTACTATAATGATTGATCCGATAATAGAGACCTAGCTCAGCTTGCTAGTATACAGAAACATAAAAAAATTTAATTACTATAAACTGCATGGAAAAAAGTTAATATATTATAATTTTGTCCTAGTTTAATAACATATAATGCACGGAATATACATGTAGGATAAAATTCAAATATTCAATTTTTTTTCTATGCAGTTTATAGTATTCCACAACTTTTTAAATGCATGCCATTTAACTATATTAAACGTTATAATATAGTAGGCCTATGGTTGAGCTGGTAAAAAATTCGAATATTTTTCCCTACGTGTAGTTTATCATTAATTGATTATGTTTCTGCACTATATATCCAAGTATTTTTAAATCATTTTACAGGATGAATTTCATTTTCTAATAACTGCCATATCTTCTGAATTCTTACTCGATTGCAGAGATATTCGATATAAATACTCAGGTGAATCTCTTTTATCAGAATATGCAATCAAAATTTGGAAAAAAAGCGGTTTTTAACAAAAACTGCAAGGTCAAATGGTCAAAATGGACCTAAAAACAACAAAGTTGCTTTTATTCCAAATTTTGTTGCATGTTCTAATAACGGAGATATTCCTGAGTATTTATCTCGAATATCTCTGAAATCGATCAAGAATTAACGAAGATGTAGCAGTTTTTTAGAAAATAAAATTCATCCTGTAAAATGTGACAAAAAATGACATATTTTCGGTAATTCTTGCTCGATTGCAGAGATAATCAAGATAAATACTCAGGTGAATCTCTGTTATCAGAATATGCAAACAAAATTTGCAAAAAAAGCGTTTTTTTTTAACAAAAACTGCAAAATCAAATGGTCAAAATGGACCTAAAAACAACAAAGTTGCTTTTATTCCAAATTTTGTTGCATATACTAATAACGGAGATTTTCCTGAGTATTTATCTCGAATATCTCTGGAATCGATCAAGAATTAACGAAGATATGGCAGTTTTTCAGAAAATAAAATTCATCCTGTAAAATGTGACAAATTTGGAATAAAAGCAACTTTGTTGTTTTTAGGTCCATTTTGACCATTTGACCTTGCAGTTGTTGTTAAAAAAAAACGCTTTTTTTCCGAATTTTGTTTGCATATTCTGATAAATGAGATTCACCTGAGTATTTATCTCGAATATCTCTGAAATCGATCAAGAATTAACGAAGATATGGCAGTTTTTTAGAAAATAAAATTCATCCTGTAAAATGTGACAAAAAATGACATATTTTTGGTAATTCTAGCTCGATTGCAGAGATAATCAAGATAAATACTCAGGTGAATCTCTGTTATCAGAATATGCAAACAAAATTTGGAAAAAAAGCGTTTTTTTTAACAAAAACTGCAAGGTCAAATGGTCAAAATTGACGTAAAAACAACAAAGTTGCTTTTATTCCAAATTTGGTTGCATATTCTAATAACGGAGATTATCCTGAGTATTTATCTCGAATATCTCTGGAATCGATCAAGAATTAACGAAGATATGGCAGTTTTTTAGAAAATTAATTCATTCTGTAAAATGTGACAAAAAATGACATATTTTCGGTAATTCGAGCTCGATTGCAGAGATAATCGAGATAAATACTCAGGTAAATCTCTGTTATCAGAATATGCTAACAAATTTTTAAAAAAAAGCAGCTTTTTAACTAAAACGGCAAGGTCAAATGGTCAAAATGTACCTAAAAATAACAAAGTTGCTTTTATTCCAAATTTTGTAACATATAACATGTATAGACCTATACTCGTAAATGTTGTCCATGAACGCCTATACTTATAATGGCTTTGCGTGAATTGGACAGTTTGTAATGTAGTAGGCCCTATAGGTTATAGGCCTATTGTTTGCAATTAAACAATAATTATACTAATTAGTATGCAAAAGTTAGTATAATTTTACAATCGAGTTCATTGACCGGCCTGCATTATAAAGTTAATCCATTCATCATAATTCTAATCCATCGCCTGCCTCAAAGCTTAAACTCTACGTTTATTAATTCATTGCATGTTAATTTGAATATATATATTGTCCAGTTGCTGCAAAATGAGATTTTTCTATAAGGGATAATTTTTCATCAAATAATATTTTATGCATTTATTTTTCAGTATTGATAATACACAGCAAGGATAACAAAAGTACTACTAAAAGAAATGCCAAAACAAAGATCGAGATATAGGTCCTATTATGAGAAGGGCAATAGCTGTTTAAATATCCCACGAACAACTAGATTCCGTCAAGAAAATAGAAATGATAATGAAGTCTTTGAAATACATCAGGTACTAGCTAGATTATAATTAACAATTATGCATGACTGCACATGTGTATCGCTTTTATTTTAATTAATTTCGGCCTACTATATTCCATAAAATATTCATTGTATTAATTAAACTTCTAATTTTCAGGGAACTTGTGATAATGATTTTATTGTTGAAACATTTGCCTCCACGTCCAGTTTTACTGCTTCTGAGATTGCAGACCAAAATTTCATTTCTGGAGTAAGTGGATGCAGTGATCAACTGGAAGTGGAAAACAATCAACCTTCCAATAAAGAATTGGCTGATAATTGTTTTCCTGCAGACAATGTTGAGGAGCATGATGAATTTAAAATTTTTGGAAGTCTCTCAAACATGGATGAAAAAATTAACACCAAAGGATTAACTGTATCAGAAGCTTTGCTAATGATAATGTCATTTTCTGTACGTCATAGCCTAACTACAGTTGCTATTGAAGATTTGTTGAAAATGGTTAATTTTTGTGTTGGAAAGAAATTACTTCCAGAATCCAAGCATCTGTTTCATAAAGTTTTTCGTAAGGATGGTGC
>JAQGCC010005527.1:0-11391 GCA_034698905.1 Xestoiulus laeticollis
GTGGCGCTATTCGAATTTGTACTCACAACCTCGTACATAAAGTCGTGGCAACGAAATCAACACTTTGTGGACGACTGCCGACTAGCGATATTTCTGACGTCATATCGCGGTCGCCAGTCGCGCCAACGAACCCCTACCTTTAGTTAGATTTACGCTCGTATGTGCGGCTTCTTTGTAAACATTTACTTGGGAAAAATTTGGCAAGATTTAAGAACATGTCATGATCATGTAAGCAGACAATGAGCCGAGACTATTTTAATGAGACGTGTTTGGTACGGCTTGACATATGGCTATATAAAGCTCCATCTAATTTTAAATAAATAAGAAAATTCCGTGGCATTCAAGGGTGTTTCAAAAGTGTGTTTATGAAGACAATGATAGTTGGATTTTGTTTGGAGGTAGACTAACCCCCGTACCACAGTTTCCCATCTTAAGTTTCTGCTCCAATAAGCCGAAGCTCAAATTTTGAGCCAATTCGGTACCACAGTTGCCAAATTGTCGACATCTTATCGTCCAGGCAAGAAACATCGAAAATATCACAGAATTCCCTCTCAATATCCGTATCTCGACAGCAACAATTGTTAGGGAAAAATGAGAATTGTAATCTGGAAAGATTGTGCATGTGAAATTTTTATTATTCCGCCATTTTTAAAGCTGCTGCTCAGAAGTAACTATCTGTGGTACCAATCCCAGACTTGATACGAAATTTGGTCTCAAGCAGCTCTATTTGTGCAACTGTGGTAAAAGTTGACAATGTGCTTTAAGCATGGCGCTTCCCTAAAGGATGCAACCAGGCGTAAAATCGTGTAATCCATTTGTAATTACCATATTAATTAAACCGGAATAATGCTAATGTGGATACATCAGCGACAACTTGCCGGAAACTTTGCATGGTTGTGATAATGTTTCGGTTTACAGTTTAGGTTTTACCAAAGTCGTGACGATGGACGAATTTCGCAACGCTTTTCCAAAGCTGGATGCAGTGGACCACGTGCGACGTGTGTCCGTGGTATGTCGCCTCCTGTTGTTTATCTCAAATGTGCCAAAAGCGGCACTCTTAATTGTTGCTTAATATGCCTGGAGGGTGTGAATTTTAACACCGCACTGTTTCTTTTGCAGCCGTGTGCGTTTGAGCGTTATTTTCCAACCATTGAAGGTGCGTAGAGTAAAGTGGTGCATTTTCGTTGTGCAACATTTGGCAGATGTCAGTTTTAATAGGGCCTTCCCACTTGCAGCTGTCGTCCTTTTTGGGGAACCCGTGAGGTGGGAAACCAGCTTACAGCTCATCATAGACATCCTGCTGACAAATGGTTTGCCCTGTGATCCACCAAAGGCCATCTCGTATCCTCATATCCCTGTGCTGGCATGCAACATGGACCTGCAATGGATGGCGGAGGCGTGCATGCCACGCTTTGGCCATGGGGCTTTTCTGGTTTGCCTAGAGAACCTATACAAGGTGCATATTGTTTTATTCAATTTAATTGGTTACCCTACAGTCAGCATGTAATATGCCATGTGGCAGGGGGCAAAGTGCCAGATTTTAAAGGTGAAGAGTATATGGTCGTAACCGCTTTTTCGGGATCTATCCCGGCATTCGCCTTTATGTGTGTATATGGGCGATTAAGGGAGGTTGTGGGGAACCACGAAAAGCTGACCGGGTTTCGAAGCCAGGTCTCCCGAGTTCAAGGAGCTAAGCATAACCACTAAGGGTTGTCGGTTTCATACCAATACGATTTTAGCTCGACATTACTGTTTTTCATTTTCTTTGACCCGTGGTTAAATGCCAACATTTGTTTACGTTCATTTCAGAAAATAACTGGCCAGGAACTTATATACACGGCGCTGGTCGGCAAACCGAGTGAAATAACATACCATTATGCGCAGCACACAGTGGTCAACATAGCTAAGATGCTGGGACTGGATAAACCAATCAAGCGACTGTATGCCATTGGGTGAGTAAGGGAACTTCAGTGCCGTCAAGCGAGCTTAACCATCTTGCACTGACATCCTTGCTAAAATCGCTCGCTTTTGGCCTTCTAAACAGTGATAACATAAACACCGATATCTACGGCGCAAACCTTTACCACCGTTTTCTACAGCGCCGACTAGAGTTCAAGAAGAAGGCAAAGGTAAAGAATGCCGCAAACCAGCAGGGTGGGAGAGTGGACCTTATCATAAGTTCGACTCTGGAATCGGAGGGCGAGGACGTGGAGATCGACAGCTGCGAGTCCATCCTGGTACAGACGGGAGTTTACAACAAGGAGTTCCGCGAGATCTCGGACCACTCTCCGAGGGATTTCCTGCCTGTAGAGGAGAAGCTCAAGGAGCCTAGCTACGTGACGGAGAACGTCTACAACGCCATCGGGCTGGTTTTTGAGCGAGAGGGTTTCCACTGACGCTAGCTCGGCAATAGCTTGTTCAATCAAGGGATGCCATGGAGCGGCAGAAACCTGCCCGTGAGCTGGTCACGTAACCATATGCGGCATGCAATCACTAGGTGTTAATTTATTCGTGTTTTCCACCCTTTTCTCTTACGAATGTTTCCCTCATGCAATCCCGAATGGTAAAAATGCACCTGTAACATCGAGTCGTAGAATGAAGGGAGATTCTGACATTCGGCACTGGGTATGCAAGAATTATTTCTTGTTTCTCGTGCCAAATTCATGTAGGGTTTGCACAAGATGAAGGTGTGGTACACTGGGGTTAACAAGAGTGAAATCTTGTCCCACCTCAAATTGCTGCAGCATAAAAGCAATCCCTTATCTTGTAAAGAAGTTCGTACAGAATCACTTGCAAAAACCTTCCTAGAGATAGTTTAAATGCATTTCACGTTCAATTTAACAATAATGTCCAAGTCGCTACTAACGTAGTGCTGTTCGCCTGAAAATGGATGCGACACCCGCCTACCACATGACATTTGTTTGCTGACTGTAGGGTACTGAGTTGAAAAATGGAAATGGGCAGGATTATAGATTGTAGTGCAAGCATGCAATTGACCCCGTCCTAGATGCAAAGTTACACCAACGTATTAACTCATGAAACCGCCAAATTTGCAATTGTTTTGCACTGAGGCCCATAACGCTGTATCATTTAATGACAGAATGCAGTGCTCAAGCTTCATTGCATGATTGCAATATCTGTGTAACTCTAAAGTGGAAATGTTTCAGGTCCAAGTCCCTATCGTTATTTATTTGTGTGGTTTGCTTCACCATCGAATTTTATTACCCGGTGCCATAGCTCAGCTTTAGATGCTGGATCGTCAAAGCTAGAGAAGTCCACACACGAGCTTATATTTACAAATGGAACATTTTAAGGCTCATTTATGTTTCTGTAGGAAAATCGGGCTTTCAGTGGACCCAACTTAAATTCAGCGATCTGTACAAAGAATACATATATACGTGTATGTTGCTATCGTTTTGTTTGAAAATATCTAAATACATTCCTTACTACATCTAATCTGTTGTTAGTGCGTTTTTTCTTCCTACCTGCATATTTAGATATTGTCAGCAGCCGAAAATGATAAGGAAAAATGCTACATCAAATGGGTAAGTAAAAAATCCATGTCTGAACATGATTTACAGTATTTAGATCAGGTTTCAACTAACTAACTTTTTTTTAAAAAAAAAAAAACATGTTCAGACATGATTAAACGCGTTCGAACATGTTTAAAATAATTTAAAAAATTTTAAAAACTTTATTAAATGCGATCATACATCTTTACACTAATTTAAAATTTCTAATTTTTTAAAAAAACATGTGAAGACATGTTTAAGCGCATTTAAACGTGTTCAAATGTCTAGGATAGTTCTGCTAGTAAAATAAATTTCAGAAAGATCCACGCTTTAGCTTATTCAAATTTCATTTTCGTAGTTTACTTCCATGCGGGGTGTTCCTAGCTGCAGGTTTTTGCGGTGCGTAGTGCGCAACACGTTCAACGGAATCAGTAGTGGACCCGACTCAAAGAAAATAGTGGCGCATATTGCTCTGCATGCCTGCGTTTTACGCCCTACATGACAGGTAGACTAGTTTTGGTTGGGTTTATATTGTACACCATCTGCATACACCAAGGGCCAGTTGTATTGTTTGAACAGAACTCTGTCCAGAAAGCACTGAATGATTTATGCGCCTGGGTTTTCAGTTTGGAGGAAAACACAAATCGGCAGCACGATTCAGTTAGGCATTACCAACGATGCAAGATGCTTATCCGCAGTGCAAGAAACCTGCATCTAGTAAAACTCGCTTTTAGTGATTAAATCGCCTTCTTGTAGATTGGGTAACTAATACTGAATTGAATATTGAAAAATTATAAATGTTTCTTAATATATGGAATAGCATTTTTTTATTCTTCAATTTTCTCACATTTTATTTCCGGAGGAAATTAGAAACAATGCATTCATTTGCAGTCTGCTCCGAATAAATGGGTTTCTTGATTGTGCTTGTAAACACGCTGCTTCTACCTTCTACAATTGCACTGCAAATCTGATTCCAAAGAACTCCAAAATCGATCTACTGTCGAACGAGCACGAGGAACGTAACGTGGCGATAAAAACTGCTCAAAACGAAGTGTCACTTCGATTTACTGGTTTCGGCTTTACTGTCACTTTTAGCACTTTCTTGTTTCTCGCTCGATTGGTCAATCTGATCTTTGTCTTGTGAACTTCCCGAGGCTGCTCCTCGCTCATCTTCATCTTCCTCACTCATGTCCATGGGATCTGCCTGAGGGTACAGAGAGGGATACTTTGTCATGCAATCCTGCATGGTGTGGAACTGGTCGAAACAATCGCTGCCTTTCGGCGTCGCTTGGCTGTATTGGAAGCAAGAGAAGGCTTCACGGAACTCCACCCCACATGGACCGGTGGCCATTCCGCCAAGGCACGGGCAGTTCCAGTTGATTTCTCCATTGGGTAAGATTATTCCTGTGTGAGCAAAACATCTAGTTTTATATATTTAATGAAATTATTGAGAAATATCCATGGACTTGCTCCATTTATAATTTAGAGGGATAAGGGAGATTTTTTTAGGACTTATGGAGGATATCTAGGTTTGTTGTGCAACGGAAATTTCCCCACATATACGTTAACCAAACTAACCCATCTCAAATTGGGCCTCCACGTGTTACACAATATTGAGTCAGCTGCTTGCTCACCTGGTGGCTCGTCGTCATCCTCTTCGAATTTTATCTTAAGGGGGGTTTCATGGTCCTCCTTCGTTACGAATATGATCTGATCTTTACCTATAATATTAACAAATTTAAAATTCAGCAGACAAGTTGACCCCCACATGCAAAGCAATATAGCTCCCCATATACAAGCTATAGCGCACGTGGGGTCACGAATTCGCATGCTGTTACCTACCTTCCTTTTTGCAGTATGACATGAATGCGAGTTTTTTGTGTTCCACAGACACGAAAATCAATTTCGTGATTAATTTCAATAAAATTATTTAGCCAAAATACTGCAAAACAGCCTCGATACCTCACCCTCACGTGCTTGCAAACTCGGTCTGTGTTAAGTGTGTTAAGTTGGCGGGCGTCAGCCAGCCGGTAGCCGACACAACAGAAGCCGACGGCTGGTATACAATTCGGCTTAAATTCATACGGCTATCAGCTTCGACATCCATCGTCTGCTCTATGTTGAAGTTGTTGTGCCACGAAGACGTGTGTCAGATTTCTGAAGTGTGTTTTTGACCTTTGGTTTTTGTTGTCACTTGTTGCCATTTCTCCTAAATTTGGCCCCACGAAAAATTCATGAAGATATCGAGGAATGTGCTATCGATGAGGCCAGCAGGTAAGCTAGTTTTTTTTATATTTGGTCGAGGATAACTAACCGCTTATTCTTGGATATGAGAAGGCGTGGTTGGAATTTGCGGAATTTGAATTTTCGGTGTTTTCTAATACGACTGTACGACTTTGCAGTTTTGGTGAAGGGCTTTTATGTTGCTTGTATTTTGTGTGGTGTTTCAGATGACAAGAACCATACGTGTACGTCGATCGTTATGCAAAGTCATGTACTTCTTCCCGACGTTGAGTAGGACAGTAATAGGTTTCTGGTCTTACTAAAACAGCGGCCATGAGGACAGTTTTATATTTGCATATGAATGCACTGGTTTTGCATTATGATGCTCAAAAGTAACTACGCAGTAGTGGACATGCAAGGCCTATCTTGTTTACTGGCTATTCTATATTTTCGCTTGGACTAGCTGGCTTAAAATATTGTTCATAGCTAGCTAGCTGTCATGACTGATAAATTGCCTGTAAATAAAGCTTGCATCGATGTAAACCAGACAGTACCATGACTACAATCAGATTCATAGTGCTTCATTTATCTAGTTTAAGGCGCTTTACACTCGAGCGTACATCTTTTGCTTGAAGCTTGGTCGAGACCATCCCCATTGGGGTATTCTCACACCTATTTACACACACTTGACGCCTGTTATCCCTAAAAATGGCACTATTAGACAGAGTTGCGTGTGTATTCGGTGTGAGCTAGTGCAGCAAATACCCTATTGGGGAGAGATCACAAAAACCCTATTTGCTCTTCCTCAGAAATGTTGCTGAACAAAGCACGTTTGCGATCCGACTCGGGAAAGGTACGCTCTACCGACGTGACCGAACGTTTCCGCACAGTGAAAACTCCGCACACCCAAATATTTGGTAATAGCCAATTTTTGCCAGTTTAGGTTAACTTTGATGTGCGGAATTTTCCTTTGCCGTGCAATAATCTCAGATTCCGTTGAGATCGACATATACATATATGGCGTCTTGAATTGCTGTCCCTATATGGTGACCAGATAGTTCCACACATCGAAAGACTATCTATGTTTTGTCAACTTGGGTTAGGTACATAGTAGAAATTTCCTTGAACTGACAAGTGAAGCGCCAGTAAAAATTTTAAATTATTACACGCAGATTATACATGTATTGTAATAAAAGCTCAGGAACTATTCCCGTCTGAATGACGGCAGCTAATTGGGATCCAATAATCTAGGTTCTACTGGCACAAGGGTCATACAAACATAAAACCAAGTAATTAATGGCTAACTTCACATGCACTCTTGATAGGCGTGGGTTCACTTGTCTAAATGTCTGTCTTGATGCCTTGTGCCAGTAGGACTTAGAGGCTGAAGTAGCTAGGCCATTGGTTGCTGTTATTCAGACAGGAATAGATGTACATTAGTTCCTGGAAATAACACAATTTGCATGCAAGCATTTAAAATTGCTGGAGTTTCACTAGGCATCTGCAGGCTTGGACTGTCTGTCCTGGAGATATCTCCTGTTGATATTTTCTCCTCAGGTAAATTTTAAGCTAACATTAAAATGACAATGACTCTTGGAATATCCATGAAAGGAGCAGTATAATGTCTCTGTTTCAGTTTTTCTTTGTCACATTACAGTGCAAAATTACCTTTTACCTACGTATGTACAATTTGTATAGCTGCAGTCAGTGGCATAGTTACTGTAGGCCTACATGTATACCTGAACAGGCTGGATTAATTGTGTGCTGAAAAAAATGACACATCCATATGCCCTGGGGTGTAGAATTTAGAACTGGAAACGAGTTCTTAGAAAGCATTTTAAAAAATGTAATGGCTAAACCTGCTGTCTAGTCTGGGCTAACAATGCACTTGATTTTCCATCCGCTATATACTTGCAAAGTCAGTGCAACGAACTTGGCATTCATTGCACATGCCGAAAGTCCTTGGACCAAAGGGAGATGCTATCCCACTGTGCTTTAGCCAATCTCGACCACTTGATGAGAAATTTTGAAAAGCTCAATGTTTGATTTTGCGTTTATTTATTTCGAAAATGCAGGAAAATGTCATGCAATTATAATTTTTAATCCCACCGCAGACTATATATAGCGACACATTTTCCTGTTCAATCGAATATGGGCTATATTCTATGCCAGCTTGAATTGGAACCAATTATTCCTAAAACTCGCTGGGGCAAGCGTAAACAGTCTTTATACTTGGTTCACAAATAATTCAGCACCTGTTGCTGATGAATAACTTGTGGGAGCATTATGCAAGTTTTTGTTGGCTCATATGCACCTGGAGGTCCTCGTGTGATGATGACAATAGTAGAACTAGGCTGGTGTAAATTTGATGCGTTTTGCTTTGCTTTCATATATGTGTTAGGTTTTTTTTTGTGTTAATAAGTGTGTGCGTACATTATGAAAAAAAGCTTTATGTTGCAAAAGCTGAACTTTACATTTGTTCGTCTCTTTTGCACAGACTGGTGTCCACTCCACATGTGTAAGTCCATGTCCGTCTAAAATTTTGCACCGCAGTGTCCATGAATATGTCTCCCGACGTCACCAAAAGCTCCTCCAGTAAGTGCTGAAAGTTTTTGAAGGCAAAAGTGAAAAAATTGAATATCCATTTTTCTAAAGAGGGTTGCATACCAAAATTAACCTTTTTTCCTAAATTATTTTTATATTTCATTTTGGAAACTGATAGGAACAAATGAAATGTACGAGGACCTACCATAAATATTTTATTATTTGCTTAAATTTTTTGTTTAAATATATGTATATTACATTTCATGGAAATATGTCCGTAAAGTTTATATATATATATATAGCCTATACATTACACAAAAAACTTAAACATAGCCTATAATAATAGAATAGTTATGCTAGGTTTTTTTACATTTCATTTGTTCCTATCAGTTTCCAAAATTAAATTAAAAAATAATTTAGAAAAAAAGGCTTATTTTGGTATGCAACCCTCTTAAATCACTTCAGACTTTTTCTGATTTTGTATCCGCAAATTTACTCATTTGAAGTTGTAATTTACAAAATCCTATTTTATGATCTCGAATTTTTTTGTTTGATTTTGGGCTCTAGAAGTTGAAGAACTATTTTTTTCAAAAGAATATGCCCAATAAGTTTGTTTATAAGGAGCATTTCTTCAAAGACTGCGTGATTATAGAGATTGCGTGAGCGTTATCGGGTACGCTAATGTTAATGGTCGTGTACACCCATACTAAAAATACAATGCTGTCGGTAGCGTTAGCATATCATAGTTAGCGTAATGGCACAATCTCCCTATTATCCGGGATGCGGTTAACTACATATGATTGGATTTCACATTAATCCTTATTATTTTCAGACATCCTAAACATATTGAAATGGGTGAGTTTGGTGACGCTAACTTTTCAAAATGCCGTCCTCAGCTTGAGCATGCGCTATGCGCGCACCCAACCAGGGGAACTGTTCCTGTCATCTACTGCCGTCGTCATGTCCGAAGTCGTGAAACTGATTGCCTGCCTTATAATCATCTCTGTTCAGGAAAAGAGCTTTATTAGGGGGCTCAATTTGGTTAATGCCCAAGTGTTTAAGCAACCTGTTGACACCTTAAAGGTGACTAAAATTGCATTACCCTGCTATATAATCAGTCAAGTTTTATTTCAAACAAAAATAACTCAATTTCGTTGTAAACTTTCCAGGTGTGCGTGCCTTCCTTAATATATACCCTGCAAAACAATCTTATATTCGTAGCTGCGTCTAACTTGGATGCAGCCACCTATCAGGTAAATCCCTTTTTCTCGGTCTATCCCTCCCGAACCAAACAATTATATGGATATTGTCAAAGTCGAATTTCACTTGTCGATTTAAGAGGGTTGCATATCAGAATATTTTTTTTTTTCTAAATTATTTTTTTAATTTAATTTTGGAAACTGTTAGGAGCAAATGGAATATATGAGGACCTAGCATAAGTATTCTATTATTTGCTTAATTTTTTTTTGTTAATGTATATGTATATTTCATTTCATGGAAATATGTCTGTGAAGTTTACCAGACCCTATACAATTATAAGCTTTTCAGACATATTTCCATGAAATGGAATATACACATACATAAACAAAAAAATTAAGCAAATAATAGAATATTTATGCTAGGTCCTCGTACATTCCATTTGTTGCTAACAGTTTCCAAAATTAAATTAAAAAATAATTTAGAAAAAAAGGCTTGTTCTAATATGCAAAAATCTTATTGTAGTAGTTACTAAGTAAGAAAGGTGAGATGCAGGAATCCAGTCTTGACGACAGGCCCTTCACAATTCTATGTTAAATTCATTTCAGGTTACATACCAACTTAAGATCTTAACCACTGCCATCATGTCCGTATTTATGCTGAAGAAGGTGCTGGGGGTTCTCCATTGGGTGGCCTTGCTGATCCTGCTGGCCGGCGTATCGCTGGTGCAGCTGACGACCTCGGCAGCTACGTCTGGTTCCACGGGGGGTCACGAACAGAACCAACTTTTGGGCCTGGTGGCGGTGATAATCTCGTGTTGTATGTCGGGATTTGCTGGCGTCTACTTTGAGAAGATCCTCAAGGGCAGCGATGTGTCTGTGTGGATGCGAAATGTGCAGCTAAGCCTGCTGGGAATCCCTTTCGCCCTGTGCACCACATTTATCGGTGACGGGGCCAAGGTGCGTGAGAACGGCTTCTTCTTTGGTTACACGGGCGCCGTGTGGTTTGTCATTTTGATGTATGCCTTAGGCGGTCTCATTGTGGCCGTGGTGGTCAAGTATGCGGACAACATCTTAAAGGGTTTTGCCACCTCGTTGGCAATCGTCGTGGCATGCATAGCCTCGGTGTACATGTTCGACTTTTATGTTACCTACCAGTTTATGGGTGGCACAGCACTGGTTATCTTTTCGGTGCTAATGTACGGCCGCCAGGAGGCCGCAACATCTGGTAACCAGAAGCAAATCAGTTCGCCGTCAACCAAAAATGGCATTGGCAGGGTATGACCCAGGGCTCCATGTAGCTGCACCTTGACGTTCCGCTGGCGCAAGGGCAGTGTCGGAGGTTCTGGCATCGAAACTTGAATCAAAGGGGACTTTCGAAGAATAGCGAATTAGGACCAAACTCGGTGGCTCAGTGCTGTCGATTTGTGCCTGGGGAATTGGGTGTGAGGGTATGAACATGGGTTTTTTTCCAGGTAAAAGCGTTATCGCACACAGCCGTGCTCCTTTCTCTCTTAAGAACTCTCTTCCTCGCGTAAGAACTTTTATAAGCCGGCCACACGAGGCAATTTCTTGCCCGAAACAAATTGTAGAAATAAAATTTCGTAGAATTTCGGCATGTGTGTCGATTTCGAAATGAAAATTTCATGCCTGGAAATTGCAATTTAATTCTAGAATGGAATAATATTCTATTCAGGAAATTTATTTCAGTTTCCCGACCAATCAAGAATCTGGAAAATCTCATGTGCATGTGTACCAGATTACATTTCCCATTTTCCGTATCAATCAGTGCTGTCGATATAGGGATATATAATTGCAGGATTTTGATAGGGAATTCCAAAATTTGTTGCTTCACGTGTGTGGCAAAAATTTAAATTTGTTCTTCGGAATAAATTGTCTTGAAATTTGGGGCAATT